>CAUYLG010060020.1:0-47875 GCA_963573385.1 Cacajao melanocephalus
GCTCATCATCACTGGTCATTAGAGAAATGCAAATCAAAACCACATTGAGATACCATCTCACGCCAGTTAGAATGGTGATCATTAAAAAATCTGAAGACAGCAGATACTGGAGAGGATATGGAGAAATAGGAACACTTTTACACTGTTGGTGGGAGTGTAAATTTGTTCAACCATTGTGGAAGACAGTGTGGCGGTTCCTCAAGGATCTAGAAATAGAAATTCTGTTTGACCTAGCAATCACATTACTGAGTATATATCCAAAGGATTATAAATAATTCTGTTATAAAGACACATGCACATGTATATTCATTGTGGCATTGTTTACAATAGCAAAGACCTGGAACCAACCCAAATGCCCATTGATGATAGACTGGACAAGAAAAATGTGGCACACATACACCATGGAATACTATGCAGCCATAAAAAAGGATGAATTTGTATCCTTTGTAGGGACATGGATGAATCTGGAAACCATCATTCTCAGCAAACTGACACAAGAACAGAAAATCAAACACTGCATGTTCTCACTCATAGGCGGGTGTTGAACAATGGGAACACATGGGCACAGGGAGGGGAGCATCACACACTGGGGTCTGTTGATGGGGGGACTAGGGACGGGACAGCAGGAAGTAGGGAGGTTGGGGAGGGATAACATGGGGAGAAATGCCAGATATACGTGATGGGGGTATGGAGGCAGCAAACCACATTGCCATGTATGTACCTATGCAACAATCTTACGTGATCTGCACATGTACCCCAGAACCTAAAGTACAATAAAAAATATATATATATGAAAAAAAATTCCCCCTTATAATTAAAAAAAAAAAAGATAACAACAAACAAACAGCAATAAAAGAACACCAAGCCAAATCAAACTTGGATACTGGTTTTAACTAGCCATGTGATCTTGGGTGAGGGATATCTCCAAGCTTTATTTTCTCATCTATAAAATAGTGATTATAATGTTCTTTCCTTCAGTCTCACAGGGTTGTTGTAATGATCAAAAGAGTTAACATGAACATGCCTTAAAATTGCAAAGTGCAGTAAAGATTAGGTGTCATTAACTGATATGTTTGGGAATACAATATTTGCATGTGATATTTGAGAATGAAGATATAACAAGAAAAAGAATCTTCGTAATCTCATCTGCTCTAAATATTTCTGCCCTATCCAATAGTTCCTTTTCCAAAGATTATCTGAACACTCTCTATCAAACAACAAAACAAATAACAGTAACAACAAAAACCATCATAAGTGTTAAATGACCATTTTTAAGCAATTGTTTCTCCAGTTGTCCCAAAGCAGTATGTTCTTTGACAAACAGAAACTTGGTGCAGCTTTAAATCCTGGTAAAACTAAACAAATCTCTTCAATTCACTGAAATTGGCCTGGGAATAATTGGCTGTTCTTGGGATCACCTGTCATTAATGCTGTTTAAAATTCGAATCCCTGCAAATCTTTCTTTATTGTCAATTAATAAAGCAAAGAAAATTAAATTCTTCATTATAGAAACATAATTAATAAACCATTCCAATTCATATGACAAGATCAGTGTACTGCAATCACTGTTAAATGAATTAGACATAACTTGCTTTTTTTTTTAACCTTTTCAAGTGTTTGCAGAAAGAATCAATTATAGGAGTATTTGAAAGAATGATTATATATATGTTCTGTTTATATTTCGTAGAGGAAAAACAGAAAGATCTTTCAGCATTTATATTCAGATTTTTTGTTTGCTAGTTCTTCTATGCTGGTCTAAACGCATAGATGAGATAGGCATCTGATTAGTTGTATTCTAGGGGCAGCATAATGTCCCATAGTCCTTTTCTAACAAATGACCTGGAACTCTCAGCAGTAGAAGCACTACGTAAACAAGTTACTTAACCTGTTAAGGATATATATCACCCTCAGGCATGGGTTAGTAAATCAGTTTAACTCAAAATAATGGGAAATGAAACTAAAATTTTTAAATTGAAGGCCTGAGGTCTGGGAAAGTTTATCAGCAAATGTATGTCTTTATGATAGAAAAAGCAGAAGCAATGTATTTGCTCCTGGGAATAACTCTGAACTGCCAGGTGGCAGCAAAACGATACTGAAAAACTGAGATAGTGGGTGTAGGGAATCACCAAAGATCCTATATTTCCTCTTTTTCTAATGTTTTCTGGGGCTACCAACGTGAGTGACCTTTGTAGCAAACTGCTTCTCTTTCTCTATTTTCAGTTCCTCTTCTGATTAAGGGCCTATGATAAGCTCTCTGAAGCTACACAGGAGAGCATTGTTATCTATTCTTATACTGTGTGCTGTTTGCTTTTACTTTTGTATAATCTGTAGTGAACTGATTTGTTCCTATATTTGTTTATCTAGAGAGATGCTGATGTGTAAATTGTCTATATAGAGAAATAAATGGCAAAGCCACTTTCTATAATTTATTCCATCACATCTATAGATGCTTTACTTGTTAAGTATTACTTGTTTTTAAGTAGACTTGTTTACTTGTTAAGTATTGCTTGTTTTTAAGTAGAATTATGAAAAGACTGGATATTTGGCTACCAGCATTTGAAATCTAGAGTTGGAAAATAATTTCAGAAAATACCTACTCTAACCACACATCTTCAGGACATAGATAATCCAACCCAACTTCCTGAGACTCACTCCATTTTATATACCTCAGAGAAGAATCCATAATTACCCGTGGTTTTCAACTCCAGCTCTGATAATTTCAGATGTTAGAAAATCGTTTCTATACCAAACTTAAATATAAATTCCCCACTTTATTCTAAAATAACTCTTCATTTGTTCTCTTCAATAAAAAGTCACTTTCTCACCTTTTAAAATACATGAATGATTATTTTCTTTTATTCTCAATCTCCCTAACGGCTTTAATAAACTCTATCCAAATTCTCCCTATCGCTCTGCTTTTGAAGCCCAGAGCTGGACATAGTCTTCCAGTAAAAAGCCAGCCTAGATCAGGTCTTCTGAATATTAAAGTTTGTGGCATCCATTGTTTTCCATTTACTGTTAAGCAGAGACAATATGGTTACAATTATATTTAATGGACCTGATGACTGTTAAACATGAGTGGGCTGTAAGAGGCCTGGAGCTAAGTGCAGATTTGGGTTAGTACCCGGGAGTTTTGAGGTCATTTGAAAGCTCGCTGTACATCTAAAATGTGGAATCAGAAACATAAGTTAAAATAGTTTTTTGGGAGATATTTATTGAACTTCCTATCACAGCCAAATTTGGGGAAAATCAACTTTATCTTTGACCCTTTTAGTGTCAAATATCCTTTGAAATCAAGAATAAAAACAAAGGTTGTTCTCAGATGCCTCAGCTTCCCAAAAGTTAGTTAATAGGTGACATAAGAGATTTATGATACTAAATATCATACTATTTCCTTTCAAACCTGATAGCAGGCCTAATCACTAGAGAGAACTGGGATGTCCAATTGCTTTGGCTATTCAGCTCCGCAAACTGAAAAAGAAGACACAGTTCATACTCTATGTAGCATATTTCTAAATGAGGCCTGTATTTCAGGATTCTGAAACTAAGTTAACTAATGGGATTTTGAAGCCTCCATATTGGATTCCTGAGACATTGGATGATGGCTAGAAAATAATGCTGCACTCAGATTGAATTGTTCAAAACGCAAGGGGGCTCCAGAAATTTCTGGTGATTTTTTAATGCAAAAATAATAGTTTTTCAGGGTCAACAAAGTGAAAATGTAAATTTATTTCCAATTTTAAGGCATCATATGCACAAAATCTCTCTTCATGGAGACGCTCTATTTTGTAAAACGAATTATTGTGTTGTCAAGAGACAATTGGGTTCCAGGGATCACACTGAGAAGTTTCTGGGGACTCTTAAGGCTGGATAAGACATTGTCAGGCCCAGATCTTGAGGTACCAGCCACTCTCAGGGACCTCCAATTAAATGTATTCAAATAAATGCTATACTGGCCCATTGTCCACACAGTCATGTTGCATTTTAAATAGTCTCATCTAAATGTGGGTGTAATTCATTCAGATCCACAATCCTTGCTGATTGCTCAGCATTTATTTTGCCTTGTCTTATATTAATGACAATATAATAGAAAAAAAAATGGCCCAATGTTTGACTGTTATTGAAGTGTTAAGCTAGTATTAATTTCCAAGAAATTGTCAGAAAAGTGTATTTCCCTCAATATTTATGAGTTATTGAATGCTGAATGATTTAAAGAGAAGTGGCACATGTGGATTTCAGTGATTCTTGTACTGTACAATTAACTGACTTATTTTCCCTTAACTCTTCAATCTGTGCAGCCAAATAGCCTAATCAATTGGAATAATTGTGAGCCAAAGATGAGGTTCCAATTCTTGATAGTGAAAAGGCTTACTACATTGTAAGTGTTCAAAGTAGCTAATCCAGTGTTCAAATTAAATGAAAGAAAAATGAAAGGGACTTGCATTTCTTATTCAAAGATGGCCCAGCTTTTTTCTAATCCAGATGGTGTTAGGCATTGGTGAATAGTGTTCCCAAAAAACAGTAGTAGTGGATAAGAAAAAAAAGATCTATAGTACCCCCTCATTGATCAGGAGAGGAATATACAATTGTGGAAATATTATGTATCCTATACTGTAGTGTTGGTTTAACTGAGCATATCCTGTTTGCCAATATAATTTTCATGAAATATGAGTTCTTAAGATTTTTAAAAATAAGCATGCTACCAACGCTTAGGTTTTTCATAAGGTTATGAATAAATTATTGCAAATAATTGACATATTTGTGGCCGATTTGTGTTTGACCAAAAATGAAATTCATATTCCAACAGTATGTGGAAAGAAAAAAAGTTTGAGCATTGAGTATAAAAATCCTTTAGAGAGATCTATCAAATACTCTTGCTGCTCAATTTTGATTCCACTCCATTTTTATTCACTCATTTTCATACATCATCTCTGTTCTATATTTTGTCTAACCTTTCTTTATTTATTGAAGCAGTTCTCTTATGCTGACTCTTAAGACTTAGTCTAGACTGACTCACTTGCATAAATCAGTCTTTTTCACAAATTTCTCTTATTTTAAAAAAACTTCAGCACAAAACTCACTTAAATTGCAAAAGATTTCCCTGAATAATCTGACTCATTGTCTGTTATTCTAATATTCTTCTCTTAGCTTCTACTCTTAAAGATATTTATTGGTTTATACATTCAATTCAATGTAGTGAGTCCTTAGTAAATCCTCTGGGAACATGTGGTCTAGGTAACAGAGAATAGTATGTCTGGATGTACCATGATACAATTGTAATAACAGAAATCCCAGCTACTGAAACCACAGTAAAGCTAATTTTGGCCAAGGTATAGAGGCAATTATTTATTATGCTTCCTAGTCTATAAAGCATTTGCATGACTTATTTTGATCTTTGGGCTTTAAGCTATCAAGGATTGAGGTCAGAGCTAAAATTTTACTATTTATTCCAACTTACTAGTAGAGTAGATGTTAAATGCCTGTGAACTATTAAACTTAAATGAATAAAAAAATCCTCAAATTCAAAGTCAATCCATCAAACTTTCTTCGCACCAACTCTGATTAAAGCGCAATGTTACTGTTTTAGAGAATAAAACAGGTGAATTATTAACCCTACCCACATGGAAAAACTTATCTGAGACATATTCACAATCTGACATATGTATTTTTATAGAAAAACCCATAGTATATGCCAAAAATACAAAATATATTTCATTCAGTAAGGAAATGTCTATCACAGGATTCTTTGGATTTAGATTAAAATGTTGTAAAGTACAGTACACAAACTAGATGCCTGATAAGTGACAATGATTATTTTGGGGAGGCAGGCATGTAATACTTAAGAGTAGAAGCTCTGGAATCACTCAGGTCTGGGTATGAATCTTAGAAGACTGCTTACTGCAGGAGTTTCCTCAGAAAAGTAGCTTATTCTCCTAAGGCTCAAGAAGCCACATGAGGTAGTTGGGCTCGAGTGTCACCAAAATGCATGTGTTTTCCCACACCACTATGTTTCACTAAATATAGAATACATTCATTTCCAAGAAGGGTAGTCTGAGTCCATTGAATAAATAGATGCCCACTTTTGGGCCTGCATAGTACTAGACACAGATGACATCATTGTCAGTTGTTCTGGGTAGCTTAACAGTTGTTCAGTTTCAAATTTGATAGAAAAAATTACTAACAGCTCTTTCTAATTGCTTCTAGTTGATAGTCATATTTCATAAGATCATAAATTAGTGGACCGCTAACAATAAACCTAGCCAAGCTGTGTGCTTGATGGAAAAATATTATTTCCAAATTCCTTTTTTTTTTCTTTTTTTTTTTAAAGAATTGTTCAGGAGCAAGCTCTTGAGCCTGGGGATTTTTGTGTCTTCCTCCAATTATTTTCTAGGCATCACTTCCACCAAGTAGTGATCTGTCACAGTTTCCACAATTCCAGATGCAATTCCAGACAGAATTTGCCAGGGGCTTATGCAGAAATGCCCCAGGATCAATAGGCAGGTGACATGGATGAGAGCCTGGGCCCTGAGAAGGACAGGAGGCTGTTATGGGAACTGTAGTCTACTTGGAGAATACAAGCTCCATTCAAGGCTTTCAAATCAAACAAATAAAACTGCAAAGGACATAGAGAAAGCACTATAACAGATTGGGGCACCTAAGTGGTAAGATTTTAGAGATACTGGAAAGTATCTCCCTATTAGTTTCCAAAGTACCTGAAATCTTAACCTTTTGCAGTTGTTGCTGCAACTTCTAAAACACAACTACTCTAAAGATATAACACATTATCCTTGACACCTTAGAACAATTGTCTACCTGGGGCTCAGGAAGGACCTGTGAAAGGCAGAGGTGAAGGGAAAGGCATGTCCTGAAGCAATAGTCCCCGCTGAGACAATCTGGAAGCTCAGAATTCACTTTCTCCCTCCCAGTCTGTGTGCTGTCTCTGCCCTCTCCATACTCGGTCCAGCCCCTTCAGCTCTTCTCTAACACTTTTTTGGAAAATGTTACACCTATATCTGTGAGTCTTTTCTGGGCTTGGGTAGAATATTATCTTTGAATTTAGCTCAATGACTTTATGTCATTTAGAATAATTTGATATAGTAAAACTTAGTGTGTTTAACAAAGCTATTTGTGAAATAAACTGCCAAAACCTGCATCAGGAAAGATATATATTGACAATCTGGTCAGAATACAATTACAATTTGACCTTGGTAATAATGCTGAGGAAAAAAAGGACTGTTCGAACTAAAAAGCTAGGGAATTTATAAACTTTCATTGTTTTTTGTTCTCTGAGAGCAATTTTCCGTCATTATGAAAAACAATTTTCAGAATCACACTCTTTACATATAAATACATATTGACTTGCTTGTGAAAATAGAACGGAATGTACAACAAAGAAGAATGAGAACAGTTGTTTTGGAATCCAATTTTTAGAATGCTTTGCTTCAATGATGCAATATCATTTTATGCTTTTTTTCCCCTGCCTGATGATAAAGAATAGATTTTTAGAAAAATATACACAAATATTTACATGCATGAACACACGTAACTTGCACACAGAAGAAGATATCCAACTGTATGTAAAAAAAAAAAAAAACCCACATGGACTATTTAACCAGGTAATAAATCCATATCCACTAAGTAACCTAACATACAAAAGAGGCCTGAACCTGCCAAAGTGTCATGAAAAGCTTTGTAAATTCAGGTTTTAAATGGAATAAGCTAATAAGAATTTTTTTTTGTTTCTAACATCTTGAATTAAAAACCAATAGATTAAAAGCAAATTATATTATTTTAAAAACCAACCTTGAATAAAAAACATTGAAATTATTGGCATAGATTCAAGTAATGTAGTTTATTAATTTTTTAAAAAAAAGTAAAGGGTATTTAAAAAAATAAGTTGCATGTATTCAATATTAATAATACTTTAAGATTATATTCTCATTTGAGTGGGTTTCATATGCCCATTTTCATGATTCATGGACAGAAGTATTATAATTAGATGTAGAAAGTGAGCTCCTTCAGCTACCACCTGAAAGTCAATGTCTAACTAAAATGTATCATCCATGTTTGAAGACAACTTTTCAACTACTATATTTCAGTTAATTTTATCCCCGTTCTTCTAATTGCTAAACCACAAAATGTTAGGACTCCTCTGTCTCTCTTTCATGCCTGAAAAATATATCAATGTCTTTTCTGTTAACTATTTTATAGGTTGAACCTGTCCTCTGTGTTTTTATTGTTTCTGCTGTGTCTATGAGACATATCGCTTTATTCTGCACTCACACAGTAGCTTTCAAACTAGTTTTCTTTGACTTTAACACTGGGAGGTCATTTTGTGTAGGGCTAAGAGCCCTAACCTTAGAATCAGTGAATATGGGTTTCACTAGTGGCATGAGTAAATCTCGGAGTCTTAGTTTCCTCCTAGAGGAAGCAGGGATCATGGTAATGCTGGCATTGGTTGTGTTGCTGGAATCAAGTGAGATCATGCATACTGGCAACACTATTGATGCTAGGCTCGGTCTTTGCCCATTCTGGTTTGTGAAAGGCTTTTGGCAGACATAATTATATGATATGTGATTGACTATGGCAGCTTTACTTTCATGATTGATTTGTCATAAGCTCTAATTTGTATCCTGTAATTTACCTGCCCTAGCTTTTAATTAGTTAAGATAAGGCACCTGGAGTCTTCTCATGAATAGCACATCTATTTCATCATAATCTACACATCAAACTCATTTCTTCTTTTGAATAAATCAGCCATTTCCTCTACAGTCTATAGAATCTTATTACACAAATTGTTGACAACCTCACTAAAGCTGAGACTTGATTAAAAGGAAATGAACAGAAGAAAGGAAGATGATTGTTAGATTATGGTTAATGTTACCACTTTATTTCCTTTATTTTTGCAGAAGGCTTATAAAGCAGAACACAAGAACCTTGTTTATTTGCCATAGAGAACTTCCTATTGAAAATAATTTTTCAAAAATGTGTAAAGATTTCTGATCAACTAGGAACAGGCTTAAGCTGGATTTGCTTCCCCAAACGCTTTTAGGAATATCCACTCTTTCTTTGTGGATTTTAAGCACTTTTCACTTGCCTCCAATGGTTAAAATATTTTCAAGAAATAATGCCAGAGGCCCACTCACCATCACATTTCAGTGAAGCAAAACGGCATGAATGATTATGCTAAAACGGATCATCTCAATTTCTACCACAGGTCATTTTACTTGGTGAATAGCCCAGAGTTCCTGCTTCACTTGGCCAATACAGGACAATTTTTTACTTAAGGGCCTGGAGATGTCTGCAAATATTTTCACACATTCTAGATCTACAGTACACAGCCATCATTGGAATCAAGGCAAACACCAGCTGTACTTTTCATTTAGACAGTTACAGAATAAGCAACATATTCAAAATATATTTTGAAACATGTTTAGTACAGAAAATACAAAAAACTGCTTCTAAGTTACAAGTAAAATAATTTACAAAGAAAAACATAGCAAATCGAAAGCAGATTTAAAGGGGGTTATAGAAATGTATCTTACTTTTGGTAGATTTATAGTTTGCAATCTATTTGTTCTACAGTATATGTCTTCACAAACTCTATCAAATGAATATTTTAATCTCCGTTTTACAGAGAGAGGGTGATGGTAAGCTCTTCAAGGTCAAAAAAGCTATTTCAGTAAGTAGGTCTGAAATGTACACATAGATTTTATAACCAAGGTCAATGTACTTCCCACTCCATTAATAACATCTTTATTTCTGTAAATAAGCAACATAATACTTTCTATTTTATTTGTCTTTTTCATGGAATAAAATATAAGCAAGCTCTTCTTTGTAGCTTGGCCTTTGAGATTGTTTGATATCCCAATATGCATTGCATCTTTATTCCAAAGTGAGTTGGTTTTGAAGTGGTAGTGCTAAACTTTTTCTTTCTCTTCTTTGATATTTGTTAGTTAAGAAGACTGCTTTGGCATTGTAAATACTAGATATATTATTCTATAAGCTAAACACCAAAAAATCAGATAACCAAATAGAAAAAATAAATATAATCCATTATTCCCTCCTTAGAGCTGGACCCTGTTATTTATTCATCTCTGTGTTTGCTTGTATACACACACACACACACACACACACACACACACACACACACATATATATACACACACACACATTTATTTTTTTAAATCATTGTCTTGACTTAAGCCATCATTAATTGCAAGGCTAAGGGACATCTTGATTCTAGTTAACTCAAAACATGACCAATATGTGCACATATTGTCATTTTCCCTTCTCTTCCATTTTGGTTCTTCTTGTCCTATGAGATTCAGATCAAATCCCCCTTCCTTCATGAAACCTTTATGGACCACTCCAGCTGGAAGGTTTTGCACCATTAAGAGTAATACATCATGATACCAAACCAGGCTCGTTCTGCCAGCTAGCAGTAAGTCAATCACTGTGATGGTGGCCTTTGCAAAAGAGAAAAGATTTCACAAGGCTGCTGAGAGAGGAAATGAGAGAACAAATCTCAAACCCACCTCCCTGAAATCAGAGCTTGGTAGTAATTATGGGACAGAAATGGGGATGGTCTAAAGTGTGGGGAAAGGTGACTGATGTGATCATCAGGATTCTGTGCAAGTGTAATCAATCTGCATGGCTCTTCATAAGATACATGTTCCAAAAATGGTGGCATTAGCATCATCTGAGGGTGGAGTTTTTGGCCTCCTGACATCAAATGGTCATGTTTTGGGCAAACTGGGCAGGGTGAGTTGGAGGATCAGTAGTCTCAATCAATTAGAACTGGACAAGAGTTGCACCCTTGCTCCTGAAAAACAACTTTTAGCAACACTTACCATAGAGACATACACATCAGAGATGTTATCTGTAAGGAAAATAATGAAAGTTTAGTTATGTATTATTTGGTTATGTGACTTTCAGCTATCTAGGTTTTAAGACCAACTAGAAGTAAGTGATTAGAAGCAAATAAGGCAGGTTAAGCTTGGTGGGCTTAATCAGGTTAGCCTTTGGTTTCAGAAATTGGATCCATTAATACATTTGCTCCAGCTGATTATCCAATGCCTTTTTGTCACCAGATAATGCCATGAAGGTATAGATATTGGAATTAATAAAATTTAATGTGGATTCAAAGAAGAAAGATCCATGTATATGAGGCTTTCTAATTTCTCTCTGGATAGGATGGCTGCAAATAAGGCTCTGAGGATGGAGCAACCGTCACTGTGGAAGGAAAACAGAGGTCATTAAAACTAACCTGAGTATTCCACAAGATTTATTCTTGTCCTCCCAGTTCACAAGTACCTACACTTACTGATGGGCCCACTGGATTATTATGAGTTCCTACATAAAATATTTATGGGCATAATTTAAAGTGGGCTTTGAAGCACAAAACACAGGCTGAACAAAGTTTTGTAATCATCTCAACAAGAATGAATTTTAGTAGTAGAAGACATGAACTTGTTTCACTCTATTAGTATAGACATGCTTTAAGGTAGGCATCACAGGTAATTAGTGGCTGCAGATGCATAGACAATTTTACAAAATGATGATTTTGGAACTCCTTGAGTTTTAGAAGAATGTAAATCCTGAACATGTTTTGTTAAATGACCAATTTTATTCTTTTACTGTCTTTAAATTATTCACATCCGATTTTAAAGCATCAATAAAATGGTAATGCTAGAAAACTGAATATACAATCAATTTGGCTGCTTTCTTATAAGAATATAGGAGTTCAAGAGTTCAATTCAATACCATCAAATAGTAACCATTTCTGTCCTACTGGATGGTCATATACTTTCCTTTAATGTTCACTAGGTATGTGCCCAGATAAATAGGGGCTAGCTTTTCTTTTCATTTCCTTTGAGTTGTAAAATAAATATTTTATCCAGTAACTGTCCTTAAACCATTACCTTTGTTAGCAATAAGCTATCAGGAAATAGTTAGCAACCCCATAGTCAGTACTGAAAATCAAACCATTCATTACATATCAAATGCATTTAAAACTATACAACTTCTAGAGGAAGGCAGCAAATCACACTGCCATGTGTGTACCTATGCAACAATCTTGCATGTTCTTCACATGTACCCCAAAACTTAAAATGCAATAAAAAAAAACTATACAACTTCACCCCAAAATCCATTTGATGTGTTTTCTGATAAGATTTCTATGTAAGCAGAACTTAATGACTGTACGAGAAATCATTTTAGAGTGGACTTTGTGTTACATCTTTCCTTTCCCTCACTTTATATACAAGGAATCCATAGAAACAACTTACTTTTACCCTACTGAATTATTTGAAGTCATATATATATACTTTCACATTACAACGTTTCAGCTGCTATATTGTTTTCTGACTGAGTTAGATAACATTATGTTCTATGTATTTCTGTTAGCTGGGTGCTTATTAATATGTGTATCATTGTGGACATATTGCTGTTATATTGCATAACAATGAGCTTATAGCAGGAACCAGCTCCCTTTCCTCATTTCCTGCTTAGAATATTGATATTCTTCTTTGCATTTTTTCCTCATATACCACAACCCTCTTTTCATCAAGGTATTTTTTTTTCGTATTAAAGTTTTCTGTGTAGCAGCTAGAGTTTGAAATTGTCTCATTGTTTTTAGAGCTATAGATCTACCTTTCACTTCAATAAAAAACCTGAGAAACTTTAGTATCAAATTCCTTATGAGAAAATAACTTTTTGAGATATGACATAAACTTTAAATTGACATAAAATAAATTGAGAAGGAATAACATGCAATTACCTACTCCAAATTTTATACACTAAGAAATATATGTAAACTGAAACAAAATAATACAAGACAATAACAAAAAACAAAACAATACTTTGTTTCTATACAAGTTATTGGATTTATATTTTTATTAATAAAAATGATTATGTAATATGAGCAAGATTCCTTGGGCTTTAAGTAAAATACTTGGATCCTGGCTTTTCATCAATAATCTTGGTTGGCTGTCTGATAAAAGAAAAAATGGCTAAGACTAATGCACCAAAATGATGTTTCAAAGAACTGAAAAGCAAAATATTATGTTTTTCATGACATTGTTTATTAATATGCCTCATGATCTAGACTGATTTACATGCTTCAAAATTTCCAAATTTAAATACTCTAATACCCTCAGGAAATGCCACCAAACATTTGAGAGCAGAAAGACATACTTGAAATCTGTGTTTATAAGATCACCCCCAATATCTGTACATAGTAATTCTCACCTTTGTCTTCCATAACTGGTACAATTATACCACCAAGAGTGATGGCATAAAAACCCCCAAAACAAAACCACAAATCCCACAAAACTGCCATCAACTCTATATTGGGACAGAATTGACCTGTATTCTCTCCCATAGTCGAGAAAACAGCAGGGAGTTTCCTTCAGCAGTGGAGATTAATAACATTCTGCCAAACTCTCAACGTATTAGGGAAATGGACTCACTGAATTATAAAGGAGTCACATAAACTGTTAATTTTTAATCTACTGTGATGAAGATATCTGCAATTTGTGTTTACATTTGAGATCTGCTCTGCATAATCTTGCCTCATCTTTTCCAAACAGTTGTCTGTATTTCACTGCCTTTGCTCACCTTTTGCTCCTGCAACTACAATGTTTAGATTTCTTAGCCTGAAGAAATACAAAACCTGTAACTCAACTTTATTCTTAGGCCTGGACCTTTATCTCTGGGCAGAGTGGCTACTTGTCTTCTAATCATTTCCACCTTAGATCTTTGATAGAATTTTTTTCTAGTTAGAATGTCTTCACCAGTATCCTATTTTACTAAACACTTGCATTTTTTAAGAAACTCAGATTCCATTTTGTTTCATTCATTTTTGGACATGGACATACACAGAAATATGTTTTCTTGCAGCTCAGAGCTGAAAAAATATCACTAAGTAAAGTACAGTTAGGTAGCAGTTTGTATTTCTGAATTTCCTACATTCTACCAAAAGTGGACATAAATCAGTCTTGTGGCATCTCCAAGCTAATAAAATCAATGGTCAACCTCTATGATTTTTGTTGAATGTGTGTTTGTGTGTGTGTCGTGTGTGTGTATGTAAAATGGACACTACCTTTTGGACTTGCACAAGTTTATTTTTTAAAAAACTGCTCAATTGCCACCCTAACTCTCACTAAAACCATCCCCTTTTCATTAATTTTGTTTGCCAAAGTAAAATTGATAAAAGCTAGAGTAGGAACACATAACCCAGTTTTGATCTCAACTGTATGCTGGATTACTTTCTCCAGGAATTTCAACGGATGATTAGTCAGATTCCACTTGACCATTTCCAGTGGTTAGGATTTCTGTTGGTTTTGAAGCATCAGGGCTGTGACTGGAGAGCTCCAATTGTTACAGAGGCATGCCGTGTATCTAGTTAAAATACTTTCCTGAATCTTTGTGCTGTTAGTCTTGGTATGCTCTTTTAAAAGATCTCAGAAAAAGTGCAGTACTTCCTCCAACTGAACACCCTTCATGTGTTTAGGGACAGACATCTTCTTTGCTCTCAGTCCTCTCTTATATAAAATATGCAGGTGTGTTTAACTTTACAATTATGAAACATTTTTAGATGTCTCATTATTCTGCTCCCTAGCAATACACAGATTTTCAGCATAGCACCAAAATTTCATTTATTTAACAGATAGTTACTGGGGCCAGGTAATGTGCTGAGTGTGAGGATTTACAATGAAAGGTGATGGAGTTTGTGGTGGCAGAAATACAGGATGCTTTACAAGCACACAGTAGGAACACATAGCCCAGTCAATGATAAGGGAGGGGAAGGAAGAATATGCTGAAATCTTAGGGTGAAGGCAAGGAAGACTGTCCAAGACAAAAAGAAAAGCAGAGGTAAAAGCCCAGAAACATGACAAGGCATTAGAGATTCAATGCCATGAATAGAGCCTGTTATGATGTGGCATGTTGTGCCATTAGGTGGAGGGTGGAGATTTGGCAGGTGCCATATTGGCAGGCATTGGAAAATGTGGCACATATACACCATGGGATATTATGCAGCCATCAAAAACAATGAATTCGTGTCCTTCGTAGGGACATGGATCAACCTGGAAACCATCATTCTCAGCAAACTGACACAAGAACACGAAATCAAACACCGCATGTTCTCACTCATAGGCGGGTGATGAACAATAAGAACACATGGACATAGGGAGGGGAGCACTACACACTGGGGTCTGCTGGGGGAGAAATAGGGGAGGGACAGTGGGAGGTGGGGAGTTGGGGAGAGATAGCATGGGAAGAAAAGCCAGATGTAGGTGAAGGGGAGGAAAGCAGCAAATCACACTGCCACGTGTGTACCTATGCAACTATCTTGCATGTTCTTCACATGTACCCCAAAACCTAAAATACAATAAAATTTTAAAAATTAAAAAAAAAATTTCTAAAGAGTTAGGATTAGGAACCACAAGATGGTTTTAAGAAGGAGGGTTCTCATGCTTATTTTTTATTTTAAGAAGCTTCCTGTGGCTGCAGATAAAGAAACCTGAGTGCATAGAGATTTAGATTTAGTGAACCTGATGATCTATTGGATGGCAAAATTGGAGGTGATAAGAAAGTATATTGAATTAAAGCTATAGATTCTGGGGCCCTTTCTAACAAGACAGAAGCCATCTGGAGGAAAGTGGAAATGGTAATGAATTCAGAATGGAACACATTACTCTAGACATGGTAGATAAAATAGCCCTCATTCTAATCTCATATGAAATATTCATAACATTCTTAGAAGTAATGCCTCAATAATGGAGCTTCTAGTATTAAAAACTAATTTACTAGATGTTTTTAGAGTAAGTACAATGTGTTTATAAAAAACAGCAATGTTTACCTAGTAATTATTACTTTGATAATGTTGACAATATGTATACTGTAGGCTCAATATAACTATCTGAAAAATATTACTGCTCTTAATCATTAAAATAAATTAAATCAGACACGTACATCATTAGCTAAGCAATTTAGATTAGTTACTCACATCTACTGATCTGCTGAGTCACTAACATGCTGTCAGGCAATCTGTAGTGTGGATTATTATCCCCGCCCTGACAACTGTTTCACATATATGGGCTCTAAGGAATAGCTAATCTTAAAATGTATAGACTCAGTTCAATATATCCATTCATATTCAAAGTATAATGGGAACAGCATTTTTCATTCTTCTTTGATGAGTTTTATATCCTTTCATTTTCAGTTTTTAGGAAAGTGAGCATGTGTGGCTGAATAAGTTATCTAATGGTTTTGGAAGTTTTGAAGATTTGTAAGTCATAAGTAGCAAATTGTTTCAATCTGTAACTAAGAGCATCTGTTACATACCACATAAACACATATTCACATATTTTGTATCATTTGTGTTATTTCTACTATTATTTTCAAGTCTCAAAAATACGCCTAACTACACTATCCATTCTCTTAGTCTCAGACTCTTCAATCCCAACCTTAGAAAAATTATATTGCTTGCCGGGTAGTGTGGTATAACAGAAGATGTTAACGTTGGAACCAAAAAGACCTAGGTTTGAATGTTATTTACTAGGTCTGTCATTTTAAGCAATTTACCCAATCTTATGAGCTTCTGCTTACTCACATGTAAATGTAACTAATAATGCCTGCTTCATAGGGTACTTTAAAAGATGAAAATAATAAATAAAAGTGTTTGGCACCATGGCATCATAGTATTAGAGCCAATAGTAGTCATTGTAAATACAACATTAATAGTTTGGAAGTTGTTAAAACAAAAAGAATATTATTTTTTTCTTTCCTCTGCTGGAGATTCTGCCAATCTCATCATTGTATTTGTTAGTTATGTTTGATGGTGATCTTATGAATTGGGGGATGAAGGGTCCCCAAAGACCATTAGCTGAAATTAAAGAACTAGCAACTTAAAAGTCAATGAAATAGAATTAGGGTTAATTTTATATTATCACTATGATCTTACTAAATAAAGACTTGATGATATATGGAAGTGAAGCTTTGGTTATAAAAGATCAAAGACATGTACTTTGATCTTCACTAGAACCTTTGAAGAGTCTTAAAAATACTGCCTTTTTTATTTCTTAGTCAGAAGATCAGGATTAGATGAGGGAGACTAACTGTGGATTTTAAGTTAATCAGAACTGCATATATGGATGGTATACAGCATTGATGAAACAAGATTTCCTAAGAAGAAAAAGAAGTGATACTTTAGCCAGTTTGTCCATAGTTTCTGGTGACACACATTGGTTTTCAGGCCCATAGGATAAGTGTTACAGTTGAATGTGGTTACAAGTTTTACCAAAATCACATGGACCAATTGAAAAATTGTCTTTAAGACCTCAAGACATGTTTTCCGGCTGATCTGTTCTTTTTTCACAATGGTCTTAAGTTTTAAGCAGTTTCCTCTTGTGAGGCAGATGTGTGGAAACATGTGTGACACTATGTACCATTAGGAGAATGACACAAAGAAATTGAAACCTGACCCTGCACGTGAGCCATTGTTGAAGTATTTGAGTTACTACAAAACAGCAAGAAGTTTAAAGTCTTGAGCAATGATCAAAGTGACAACCACAGACATTGTAATGTTAGGATTTCAACTGGTTAATCTGCTTTCTTACTGCTTTTTGATAGCTTTCAGAGTATTTATTCATCATGTTGGTCTTCAAAATGAGGATATAATAGGTATTTCCTTGTATAACAGGTTAGGTTATTATGTATATTCTCATGTTTCAGCTATAAAAATTGTTTATTGGTTTCTGTTTATTTATACAAAGGACGTAAGGGAATAATTAAAAAACAAAAAGAATAATAAATAATCTGGATTTTTCAAGTCTGCCATGGTCTAGCTATATAAAGGGCTAATTGCCTGTCTTTAGAGTTTCATTTTTTGAATCTATAAAATTAAAAGGTTTGATGAGATAACATTCTTGATCCTTGTGTTGAAATTTAACAATTTTAGTTATTGTTGGACACACACACACACACACATACACACAGGTCTATCTACATATATGCTAATATACCACATAACTGATTTCTCATGATGTTTCATCATTCTGTGGTTGTATATATATTATGGATTATTTGTTTTAGAAAATAGCGGTAACAATATTAACATACTGCTAAGTCTATAGTTATATATTCTTCTACCTTTAAATTATATTTAATATCCAATTGAAATTTCATTCTAAGTCCAACATTTCATAGCAGAAACCACTTGAATGTCAATCCCCAAATCTGCCTTGTACATAGTGCCGTATTTGGAATTCTATGCTTTTGAGAATAATGCCACATTGAGGCATGTGGTGGTGAAATAAAAGAGAACTAGATAACAGCGGATTTTGTCCTGACTTCCACTAACCAAGTAACCTCAGTAAGGCAATTTGTCTTTCTTTTCCCAAGGCCATGCTTTTCTTGTTAGGCAACAGAGACAAAGTGCCTGGAGACTAGGAGATTTATCTGGACTGATCAAAAAATGTAAGACCTGAAAATTTTCAGTGCATTCAGTATATGTAAAAATATGGCAAAATAGAAATCAATGCCTTTGCATAAATGTCTATAAAATATAACATCAGCTAATTATTTGTAACTTAAATAATGTAGTTATAAACAAATTACATTTAGTGTGAGGTCTGAGTGAATTATATAATGCTTGCTATAACATGGGATAGACCCCTCAAGGTCACTGCCAATGCCTTTGGTTAAGGCAAACTGGTAAAGAGGGACAGACTCAATACTTTCAAAAGACACTCCCATCTTTAACATTTCATCATTACATTCACTGTTTTGAAATGATGCTTTTATTATCATTCTTGACAGCTTGCAATTTTTAAAAAACCCAGAAAAGGGGATTTTCTGATAACTTTACTTTGAAGGTAGTAGTATAAAACATGAGGGTTTTGATGTGAGATAGATGTGGGTTTATATCTCAGTTTTACTACTTAGCCATCAAAGGATCCCACAAAAGCAACATAATTTTCTTGAAATATAGTTTCTTTTTAAAAATTGTTAATTTTTATGGGCATATAGTAGGTGTATATATTTATGGGGTACAGATGACATTTTGATACAAGCATACAATGTGTAGTAATCACATCAGGGTAAATAAGATATCCAACGCCTCAAGCATTTATTATTTCTTTGTGTTACAAACATTCTCATTATACCCTTTAACTTATTTAAAAGTGCACAATAAATTATTGTTGACTGTTATCACCCTGTGTTGATAGCACAAGAGGGTGATAACAGTCAACAATAATTTATTGTGCATATTTATTTACGGTAACCATCATTCTACTCTCCATCACCATGTGTTTAGTTTTTAGCTCCCACAAATAAGTGAGAACATGTGAAGCCTGTCTTTCTGTGTTTATTTCACTTAACATAATGACCTCCAGTTCTATCCATGTTGTTGCAAATGATAGGACCTCATTCTTTTTTATGCCTGAAGAGTAGTCTATTGTGTATACATACCACATTTTTTATCCATTCATCAGTTGATGGACACGTAAGCTTGCTTCCAAATCTTGGCTATTATGGATAATACTATAATAAATATGGGAGTACAGATCTCTCTTTAATACACTGATTTCTTTTCTTTTCTTTTTTTTTTTGGTATAAATTATCAATGGGATTACTGTATCAAATGGTAGTTCTATTTCTAGTTTTTTTCAGGAACTTCCATACTGCTTTCCAAAGTAGCTGTACTAATGTACATTGTAACCAACACTGTATGAGGGTTTCCTTTTCTCCACATCCTCACCAGCATTTGTTACTGCCTATTTTTTGCATAAAAGCCACTATAACTGGCATGAAATGTTATCCCATAGTAGTTTTGATTTGTGTATCACTGATAATCAGTGATTTTGAGCAACTCTTGATATTCCTATTTGTCATTTCTATGTCTTCTTTTCAGAAATATCTATTCAGCTCCTTTGTGGGTTTTTAAATCAGATTATTAGGGTTTTTCCCTATACAGTTGTTTGAGTTCCTTCTATATTCTGGTTATTATCTCTTGGTCATATGAGAAGTCCGCAAATATTTTCTCTTATTCTGTGGGGGTGTTTATTCACTTTGTTGGTTGTATCCTTTGCTGTGCAGAAGCTTTCTAACTAGATATGGTCCTATTTGTCCATTTTTGCTTTCGCTGCCTGTGCTTATGCGGTATTATTCAAGAAATACTCCATGGTTTGCTAAGACCAAACCATGGAGAGTTTCCCCAGTGTTTTCTCTCAGTTTCATAATTTGAGATCTTAAAGTCTTTAATCTATTTTGATTTGATTTTTGTTTATGGTGTGAGATAGATGTCTAGTTTCATTCTTTTGAATATGGATATTGAGTTTTCCCAAAAGTAATTTATTGAAGAGTCTGTCCTCTTGTATGCTCTTGTCACTTTTGTCAAAAATGAATTCACTGTAGGTGTGTGGATTTGTTTCTGGGTTCTCAATTCTGTTCCATTGGTCTGTGTGTCTGTTTTTATGCTATCATAATGCTGTTTTGGCTATTATAGCTCTGTAGTATAAAGGCAGGTAATGTGATTCCTCCAGTTTCCCCGCTCCCCCCACCCCAAGATTACTTTGGCTATTCTAGGTCTTTTGTGATTCCTATAAATTTTAGGATAGTTTTTTTCAATTTCTGTGGAGTATCATTTGTACTTTTATGAAGATTACATTGAATTTGTAAACTATTTTAGGTACTATGGGCATTTTAACAACATTGATTCTTCCAATTCATGAACATAAAATATTTTTGCATTTTTTGTGTCCTCTTCATTTTCTTTCATCGATGCTTTACAGTTTTCATTGTAGAAAACTTTTACTTCTTTTGTTAAGTTTATTCCTAGGTATTTTATTTTATTTGTGGCTATTATGAAGGTAATTACTTCCCTGATTCTTTTTACAGATCATTCACTGTTGTCATATAAAAATGCTACTGGTACTTGCATGTTAATATGGTATCCTGCAACTTTACCAAATTAGTTTATCAGTTATAATAGTTTTTTTTTTTGTGGAGTCTTTAGGTTTTTCTAAATATAAGATCATATCATCTACAAACAAGGATTTTTTTTTTCAATTTGGAGGCACCTTATTTCTTTTCTTTGTCTGCTTTCTTTAGTGAGGACTTCTAGTACCATGTTAATAACAAGGGTGAAAGTGGTTGCGCTTGTCGTTTTAGGTCTAAGAGGAAAGCCTTTCAGTTTTTTCCCCATTCAGTATGATACTAGCTGTGGATTTGTCATATATGGCTTTCCTTGTATGCGGGTTTGTGCTTTCTATTCCCAGTTTCGGAGGGATTTTTTCATACAGGGATATTGATGCTTTTTCAGCATCAATTGCAATGATCATATGGTATTTGTCCTTTATTTTATTGCTATAATGCATCACATTGATTGATTTTTATGTGTTGAACCATTCTTGCATCCATGGGATAAATCCCACTTGATCACAATGAATAATCTTTTTAATGTGTTATTGAATTCAGTTTGCTAGTATTTTGATGACAGTTTTTGCATCAATGTTCAGGGATATTGGCCTATAGTTTGTTTTCTTTTAAATTTATTTTGATGTGTATTTGTCTGGTTTTAGTATCACAGTCCTTGTGGCCTCCTAGGATGAGTTTGGAAGTATTCCCTACTTCACTGTTTTTCAGAATAGTTTGAGTAGGATCAGTATTAGTTCTTTAAATGATTGGTAAAATTCAGCAGTGAAGCTATTGGGTGCCAGGATTTTGTTAGTCGGGAGGCTTTTTATAATGGCTTCAATCTTATTATTTGTTATTGCTCTATTTAGGTTTTGAATTTCTTCATGGCTCTATCTTGGTAGGTTGTATGTGTTTAGGAATTTATCTATTACTTCAAGGTTTTCAAATTTATTGACATAAAGTTATTCATAGTAGTCTCCATTTTTGTCTCCAATTTCATTTATTTGAGTCTTCTGTCTTTTTTTCTTCATCTGGATAAATGTTTGTTGATTCTGTTTATCTTTTCAAAAACTCAACTTTTCATTTCATTGATCTTTTATTTATTTGGTTTTCGCTTCAATTTCATTTATTTCTGCTTTGTTCTTTATGGTTTATTTTCTTGTACTAGTTTTAGGTTTGGTTTGCTCTTGCTTTTCTAGTTCTATAAGATGCATTGTAAGGTTGGTTATTTGAAGTTTTTCTGCTTTGTTGATGTGGGCACTTACTGCTGTAAACTTTCCACTTAGTACTGCTTTTTGCTATATCCCATAGGTTTTAGTATGTTGTGTTTCTATTTTCATTTGTCTCAAGAAATTTTTCAGCTTCCTTCTTAATTTCTTCATTGACCTATTAGTCACTCAGGAGCATGTTATTTAATTTCTGTGTGTGTGTATAGTTTCCAAAGTTTCTCTTCTTATTGATTTCTAATTTTATTCCACTGTGGTCAGGGAAATATTTGAAATGATTTTATTTTCTTTGAATTTGTTAAGACTTGTTTTGTGGCCTAACATACCCTTGCGAATGATCTATCTGTTGAGAAGAATGTGTATATTGTTGTCATTGGATGACCTGGAAATATCTATTAGGTCCATTTGATCTATAGTATAAATTAAGTGTTATGTTCCTTTGTTGATTTTCTCTCTGGGTGATCCGTCCAATGCTGAAAGTGGATGTTGATGTCTCCAGCTATTATTGTATTGTGATTTATATCTCTCTTTAATATTTCCTTTCTGTATCTGTGTGCTTCATTGTTGAGTGCATATATATTTATGATTGTTTTATCCTCTTGCTGAACTGGCCTCTTCATCAAGAGGACGTAACAATCATATCCTCTGCCAAAATGACACTCTTTGTCTCTTACAGTTTTTTTCTCAAAGTTTATTTTGTCTGATATAAGTATGGCTTATATCATATATCATTTCTGGTTTTCGTTGGCATCGAATATCTCTTTCTATCCCTTTATTTTCAGTCTATGTGTGTCTTTGTAGGTGAAGTGTGCTTCTTGTAGGCATCATTGTTGGGTCTTTTTAAAAAAATCCATTTAGCCACACTATATCTTTTGATTAGAGAGTTTAGTCCATTTACATTTAATCTTATTATTGGCAAGTAAGGACTTGCTGCTGCCAGTTTGTTATTTGTTTTCTGGTTGTTTTGTGGTCTTCCTTCAGTACTTATCTTTCTTTCAATGAAGGTGATCTTTCTCTGGTAGTATGATTTAGTTATTGCTTTTTATTTATTTGTGTATCTTCTGTATGTTTTGTGATTTGAGGTTACCAGGAGGCTTGCCAGTAACATCTTATAAGACATTATTTTAAGCTAACAACAACTTCACACTGATTGCAAAAACAAACAATTAAGAAACAAGTAAAGAGAAAAGTAATAAAAACTGTAGATTATAACTTCATACACCTCCCACCTCTTTTTAACTTTTTATTGTTTTTATTTATGTCTATTGTACTTTCTATATCTTTACAAACTGTTGTAGTTATAACTTTTGATAGATGCATCATTTAGTCTTACTATTCAAGATATGAATAGTTTGCACACCATAGTTACAGTATCAATATTCTGCATTTGTCTGTGTACTTCCTATTTCTAGTAAGTTCTGTACCTTCAGATAATTTCATATTGCTTATTAATATTCTTTTCTTTCAGATTAGAGAACTTCGATTAGCATTTCTTATAGGACAGATTTGGTGTTGATGAGAGCTCTCAGCTTTTGTTTGTTGGGGAAAGTCTTTACTCCTCCTTCATGTTTGAAGGATTTTTTCACTGTAGATACTATTCCAGGGTAAAAGCTTTGTGTTTTTCCCACTTCGGCACTTTAAATATGTCATGCCATTCTCTCCTGGCCTGTAAGGTTTCCACTGAGAAGTCTGCTGCCAGATATATCATAGCTCTGTTGTATGTTATTTATTTTTTTTCTTTTCTCTTCCTGTTTTTAGGATCCTTTCTTTATATTGAGCTTTGGGAGTCTGATTATTATCTTGAGGTAGTCTTCTTTGGGTCAAATCTTCTTGGTGTTCTATGCCCTCCCTATAATTGAATACTGATATCTTTCTCTAGGTCTGGGAAGTTTTCTGTTATTATTACTTTGAATAAATTTTCTACACCTATCTCTTTAATTACCTCCTCTTTAAGGCCATCAACTCTTAGATTTGCCCTTGTGAGGCTATTTTCTAGATCTTGTAGGCATGCTTCATTCTTATCTATTCTTTTTCTTTTGCCACCTCTGATTGTGTATTTTCAAATAGTCCACTCTCAGGCTCACCATTTCTTTCTACTGCTTGATCAGTTCTGCTGCTAAGAGACTCCGATACATTTTTCAGTATATCAATAACATTTTTCAGTTCTAGAATTTCTGCTTAATTTTAAGAAATTTTTTCAATCTTTTGTTAAATTTATCTGATAGAATTCTGAATTCCTTTTCTGTGTTATCCTGAATTTCATTGAGCATGCTCAAAACAACTATTTTGCATTGTCTGTCTAAAAGGTTACATATCTCTGTGACTCCCAGTTGATTCCCAGTACCATATTTAGTTAGTTGTTGAGGTCATGTTTTCCTGGATAGTTTTGATGCTTGTGTATATTCTTCTATTTTGGGGCAATGAAGTCAGGTATTGATTGTGGTCTTTGTAGTTTAACCTTGTTTGTACCCGTTTTTGAAAAGGCTTTCCAAGTATTCAAAGGGCATTGAGTTCTGTGATCTGTCCTTGGTCACTGTAGCTGAATCTGCATCAGGAGGCACCCAAAACCCAGTCATTCTGTGATTCTTCAAGACTCATAGAGGTACTGCCTTGAGGGGGTCTTGTTAAAATCTGAGGGAATTCCCTAGATTACCAGGCAGAAACTCTTGGTATCTTTCATTACTTTTCCCCAAACAAACAGAGTCTGTCTCTCTCTGTGCTGAGCTGCCTAGAACTGGGGGAGAAGTGACCCAGGCATCCTGTGGCCACCACTGGGATTGCACTGGTTTAGACCCAAGCCAGCACAGCACCAAGTCTTGCCCAAGGCCCATGGCAACCACTGTCTGGCTACTGCCAATTGTCACTCAAGGCCCAAGGACTGTTTAGTGGTAAGTGGCAAATCCAGCCAGGCTGATGTCCTTCCCTTCACAGCAGCAAAACGTACCCTGTCCTGGGGAGGTTTAGAAATGCCATGTGGGAGCCAGAGCCTAGAACTAGGAACCTTAGTAATCTACTTGGTGCACCTTTCTACTGCAGCTGAGCTGGCACCTTAGCTGCAAGACAAAGTCCTTCCCACTCTTCCATCTCCTTTCCTCAAGAAGAAGGAGACTCTTCATGGCTACCACTTCCCCAGGTCCATGGTGAGTACTGCTTGGCTTCCACCAATGTCCACTCAAGGCCAAAGACTCTTTTAGTCAGCTTGTAGTGAATACACATCTTATTTTGTCCTTGTTTCTTATAACAAACTGTGAGTCTGAGTTCTTGATTTTTATGGTCAATTTTACTTATCCTTCTATTAGCAACTTAAAAGTGGTTAGACATCTGTTTAAGTTTTATGCCATTTTTATAGGGTGAGCCCTAAGCTATGAAATCTGTTTGATTCATAGCCAAATTTCCGATTATAGAACTAAAGTTTTAACCTCATTTTTATCCATAATCCAAAAAGAATTTTTCCTTGTCATCACAAATTCATGATAGTGTATAGTTTACCCGTCTTTGAAGAGGTTGAGCCGTCTTTGAAGTCGTTGCCAAATAGTCGGTAGGCCAACGGGCTTTTTCAGTTTCTACTAACAGTAGACATTCTTGGTGGATCAACTATATCTTTAGGGCATTTATTTATTTATGCATTTATTTAATATACATTTAGCAATAAGTTAACTGATGGTGAAAAAAATTACATTTCTGGAAACACACTCATATATGTATGTATATACATAATCGAAATGTATTAATACATTTTAGAGTTAATAATTTATATTTGGGGACAGGTCTCAGTCCATATTTTAACTCTAAACCATTGTCCACCTACCGTTTCATATTGCTAAAATCGCTATCATTAGAATTTTTAAATTCACTCTAATTTTTATATACCTTACTTTAAAATGTATACTAATTTCTCCTTCTCACTGTTTTTGTTTATATGGCTTTAGGTTTGTATATAACCAAAAAAAATGAGTGATTTTAGAATTAGGTAAGGTAAAAGTCTTTCCAGCTCTTAAATTCCATGACTTTAGAATAGGCCTCAGTCCATTCAACTTGATTGTGAACTTTTCTGAATAACAGTTTTGTGTTTTGTTTATTTATGCACCTGTCCTTCACAGAGGCTAGCAGTACAATTGCATGGTAGAATGTTAAGGTTTAAATAATATAGTAGTGAACTGATATAATTTTTTCACTTATTCAATCAATTAATAACTATTAAGCACTGACTACGTGTTCTAGGTACTGGAGATGCAGTGATGAAGAAAACAATTTCTTCTGTGAGTTTGTGTTTTGTCAACAAGAGAACTAAATTAAAATGTATATCACTATATTTGGCAAAACACATACATTTACTTCCATGTATTTAATAGGAGTTTACTAAAGAACACATTGTTTCATAGAAACTGTCATACTGTACATCCTTTGTTAGTCTCAAAAGAGATGAAAGCTCTAGATTTCTGCCATGTCAACAAAGGGAAATATCATACTTTTTTGTTTTGCAATGTAAAAAACTGTGCTGTTTATATTAAGGAATGATCATTATTCTAAATTAATGTCAGATAGAAGAGCATGGTTATAATTTAAGTTATAGTTGAAGTTTTTGAGACTTTATGTATTATACATTCTGATGAATAAATAATAGTTATTTCTATTAACTTTCCTCAAATTTTATCT
This sequence comes from Cacajao melanocephalus, assembly GCA_963573385.1. Taxonomy (NCBI): domain Eukaryota; kingdom Metazoa; phylum Chordata; class Mammalia; order Primates; family Pitheciidae; genus Cacajao; species Cacajao melanocephalus. The sequence goes on from CAUYLG010060020.1 coordinate 26,808, forward strand.
TTGTGATCCTGTCTTCTTAGATATTTGAAGCAAAAACACATAGACAGTAATGTGAAAAAATGACTTTACACTATAAATGTCTTGGCTATAATGATCTACCTAGACTAAGCCAAAATTTAAAAATTGAGAATATAATTCCTAAGTCTAGTTTCTATGCTGGATGTATTAGGATAAAATAGATCTCAAAGAGCTAATTAGTGAGCTTACAAACTAGTTTAAGGAAACAAGACAAGGAAATTAGAACAGCTAAAAGAAATGAGAAACAATATAAAAGTGTTCCAATAAGTAGACAATTCATTATTTAATGGATGATGTTGACAGTAAATGCTGTAAGAGTTTGGAGGAGTGATAACTCTCAGAAGATTGATGTTTTTAGAATTGACTTTATGGAGGAGTCAGAGTTACATTGCAGGCATAGCTTATGGAAAATCATAGAGAGAGACCTTATAAAGTTTAGATTGTTCAGGCCAGTTAGACTATAGCAGATGGTTAACACAGATAATTGAGAATTTAGGTATGTGGGGACCAGAGGGGTCAGGATGAATAATTCTGAATTTCTCTTGCAAAGTAAAAATTATTGGCATGGTATGAACTAGAACATGATGTCATTAAATGAGGTTCAGTCTTGCAGCATGCAATTTGAAATATGGAGTGGCGTGAAAGTCAGTTAGGAGACCAGTGGAAGTGTAGGAACGAGTGACAAGGATCTCACTGGGGGATGGGAAAGCAATCTATTGAAAAAACTAATTTCTGAGGCATTGAAAAAAATGAATCAATTGATGACTTGAATCTTTGATTGGCTGATGAGTATAAAACGAGGCTGTTGAGAAAGTCAAGCAGGAAGCTAAGTATGGATAATTGGGGAATTAGAAACCTGGAAAAAGAAAATACTTTTGTAGTGAAAATGAAGATAGTCATTTAAAAAAGTAAAGTGTGTATTTACCTACATTATAACATATTAAACACAGATAGTGAATGCAACATTACATTACTGAGATGTTATTATATTTATGCCGTGAGAAAATGCTTATGCATAACAACTCAACTTCAAAAATAAAACCAAATACAGAGATTCTCTGAAACAGTAAAGGTTTATAGCATTGTAGATACAGCTTGAAGTTACCTAAGTCTTGTCAATCTGTGGAGCTAGAGGCGGTCTTATTTACAATAATTCCTGAAGTTTCTTTTCATGGTAGCCATTACCTGCTAAAGTGGACCCTCTAAACCCATGTATAGTACTTTCTCTCTCATCAAATATTTTTGGGGTCCCTTGGGTGGAGTATCACTTGTACAATTTCTAATGACTTTTACAGCTCTACTGTAAAATAGAGTCACTACAATTTCGAACCTTTTCAACCAGCCAGCACGTATTTTCTTGGTTTTTGGCCACCCTCAGCCCTGAGCATGCTGGTGATACAATGGTACTATGCTGCTTGTTCAAAAATGATTATTCTTTTTATTAACCTTTTAGGAGGGTCCCAGTATACTTAGGGCAGGTTTATTACAGAGAATGGGTAAGTGTCTCTTTCAGTTTTTACTTGCTGCTCTTTTCCCCAGTTTTCAAGAGAAAGTGAGTTCAGGGCGGTTAAGCAATGAGCCTGATACCATATAACAAATCAGGGGGCAGAGCTAGGATTTGAACTCAGATCTGATCACAAATCCGGTGCTCTTAAACATAAAGTTTTATGAAAGACATCCAGTTTCATAGACAGAATTAAGCTCCAGGGATCAGATCCAGAGGTTTATCAAATCAGCAAAACATATTAAATACAAATTCCTGAGCTGAAGCCAAACTTAGCAACTAATTTGATAAAGAGTTTTTCAGAGTAAGCAGTGGCAGATAGATCTGTCTCTGTAACAGCGACTTGAGAACATCAGATATACTAAATAAATGGGATGCTTAAGAAATCCGTTCCCTGAAACTACAACCATTGAAACTGGTTTAAACCAGTTAGCTATTTGTTTGACATTTAATATTGAAGCCTCATTAGGTACATAATTAGTTTTCAGAGGAGCATGAGACTGCCAACAACTGTAAAGATTTAAAGGACTACAATGCCCTATGTTTATTTAAATTAAAGTAGCACCATTTTGATTTGGTAAGATATTTTAATATATTTAAAAATATTCATACTATGGTGCCTGATAAGAAAGATCTGAGGTAAACAGATTGTATGTTTTAATTTCCACATTATAGTTGCACAGAATTAGCTGAAAGAAGAGTAATATCTAAGATAAAAAATATGTTGTTAGAAATTTTCATGAATTCTGGAATTGGGAGTTAGAGAATGAGAAGGACTGTGCAACTTGTACTTTCCTATCCCTTTTTCTTTTCGAGAGCCACATGAGGATTCTTTCTGAGCATGAAGGACCTAAGAGTAAAGGTAATTGTTTGCAGAAGGCTAGAGTAGAACAAGTCATTCCTTAGTGGTCCCTCACACTTTAAACACTATTTTGCCTCTGTTTCCCTGACAGCCTCAGAAGAAACCACAACTCTTCTCAACATGGTTTCTTATGTTCTTCGATTCTTTTTCTCTTCTCTTTTCATAAGGGTTTTAAATTCCTGTCCTTTCTGGTATCCTGATCCTCTCTCCCCCCTCTGTCTTCCTTTCTTCTGCTTTTTAAGGTGAGTAGGAGTCCATATCTTAAGTGGAAGAAAAAGAAAAAACTCTTTTGTTCTGACTTTACCCAAACTTTTCTAATGCTGTTTGATTTCTTTCTGGCTGTTTATGAGTCAAAGGTTAGTCTGACTTTGTTTTTAGATTCTCATTAGTCACTCAACCCACTTCAATTTGGCTTTCTCTAGATCTCCTCTCTGAAAGGTCACTGTATCAAATACACTTGCCTCTTTTCTGTGCTTATCTGTCTTGATATCTAAGCTTCTTTTGAAAATGCTGACAATTTTCTTCTTGAAATTCTCTCCACTCTTGGTTTTCATGATCCCATGCCCTCTTTTTCTCTCATAGCCTGGGTGACTTCTCTTTCTCAATATTGTAGGCTGGTAGCCCCGGTGCCTCCTACCCTCCATCATGGGAAAGAATGGGCTGGAGTGTAAATGAGTCTTCTGTAACTCAGGCAGAAATCTAGATGGTTGTCTCTCATGCATGTTGTAGAAAAGAGTCTTTCATTGTTTAGAAAGAAGTGGGGAGTACACCTTTGTTAAGTTTCTTTCCGGGATAAGAATCTATTCATATGGCCCAAGTCATCAAATTTTGTTTACTGAATAAAAAATGTTTGTTTGTTTGTTTATTTATGTAGAGACGGAGTCTTGCTCTGTCACCAGGCTAGAGTGCAGTGGCACGATCTTGGCTCACTGTAACCTCTGCCTTCCAGGTTCAAGCGATTCTCCTGCCTTGACCTCCCTAGTAGCTGGGACTACAGGTGTGCACCACCATGCCCGGCTAATTTTTGTATTTTTAGTAGAAAGGGGTTTCACTATGTTGAAGGGCTTTCACTATGATGGTCTCGATCTCTTGACCTCGTGATCCACCTGCCTTGGCCTCTCAAAGTTCTGGGATTACAAGCATGAGCCACCATGCCTGGACAAAAAACGGTTATTTTCTTAAGATGTTAGACTTTTTAATATAGGAAAGAACATGATGGTAATTTCTCTTCACTTAAAAACTGCTCCTCAAAAGAAAAAATATATCAGACAGAAAGGAGCTAAAGAGGTGAAAAGAAGGCAGGTAAAGGAACAGCTAATAAGATCTAGAAAGTATCAGGGTATATTTATCCCTTCCTACACAAAACAGAAAGTGGTCATTTAAAAAAAATGAACTTTAGACATTAGAGCTACTTACCTGACACATTGCTCGATAATTATCTGTGAGGCAGCCAGAAATAGCAGGGGAGGAGAGACCACAGTTGAAAAGCTACAAGACAACAGGGCTGCAATCAGAGTTAAAACGCAAGAAAGATTCTAAAATGGGTTGGCAATCAACCGCTTACAATAGATGTTTCTTTCAGTTATGATCTAAATTGTACATTTTCTTAAGAAATGTCAAACTGAATTAGTATCTTGTGTGTACTTAATTTATGCTATTGTTTAAATTAAACAAATAATTTAATTAATGAAACTACCACATGTTGTAAGACACAAATTGATGAAAACTTTTTGATTAACACTATCTTCACCTAAAGTCAATTTGCATTTTCAATTAAATTCAAAAATATTTATTAAGCATAGGCTAACCACTTTGCAAGGCTCTGGGGGAAAATCAGAGATAAAGCCAAATTCATAAATCTAGGCATAGAAAATTTAATAAAGTTGCCTTCATTCTTTATGAAATTAAAAAAGTAAAACCTGTAGGAAAATAATAAGATAAACACTAAAAACACCAAAAGAGGCAAACCAGTAAATCTCAATGCCATGAACTTTAAAATGTGGCAGTGAAGGAAGGAAATAGAGTCTATCCCAACTAAGAGTGGCTGTTTACTCCTGCTCCATGCCCACACCCATACGTAGCACAAAATAATCCTGTGAATTTTTATTTAAAACCTCCAATTTGAAAAGACTTTGATTAAAACTGATTTCTATACAAATTTCCAAATCTTATGGAAGAAAATAAAACCTTGAAGAGTAGGAACTATTAACCACTACTGTAGAATCTCAGGATCTTAGTAGTGGCTTGAGAAACCATTAGAAATCATCATAGCCAGGCTTCCATAATTAATGAGAACAATAAGTGTATCTCCCTTATAAACGGTGAATGTTGCTAACAGCTGGAGTGAACCCTAATGCAAGAAATTTAACAATATATTGAAGAAATATCAGAGCCAAGACCAGTGTTGCTCTCCTTCCCCACTCCTCCATAGACGTATGCTTAGGTTATGCAAATTTGGATGTAGAAATACTCAGTTCTCACTTGTAACTTGTGGAAAGAAGATAATAAATTAAATTTAAAGTGGAAATGATGTCAAGAATGATCGATGGTTTATCATATCAAAATATAAAGAAATGGAATAGTGACTTTGTAAATGTAACACAGAAAAAAAATATATAAAACCACAATGTAGCTTGCTACAGACCGATGAAGAAGGCAATATGGAAAAGCATATCATGTACAAAACAGAAAAAAATTTACTCATCAATGCTCAATATGCAGAAATAATGAATAACAACACGAATATCATAATCCCACAGCTAAAACTTCAGATGATAATAATAAAGAGTGAAATTAAATGGAGAGAATAAACCAAAATGGTACCACTACTGCATTGATGAATGCATTACAAATTAAAAAGAAAGAAAATATAATAGGCAAGCTAAAAGTGAAATTGCTGATCTGGAAGAAAAGCATGAGTTCATGTGAAGGGAAAAGACATGGAAACAACTTGAAAAAAAGAGTGAGGGTAAAGACAATCCAATGTAAGGACAATTGGTCTCACCCTTGTCCCCACTACTGAAAGAAAAAAAAAAACAAAAGCAAACCATATAGTAGCAAATTTTAAAGTTTAATAATGGATAAAATGAAGTTGAAGGACATTGATCATCCAACAACAACTTGCCTAGTGTGACTAAGATAAAATATTAGTATTAAATTATTGATTCTTTTTTTTTTTAGACAAGGTTTTCCTCTGGTTCCCCAGACTGGAGTGCAGTGGCACCACCATAACTCACTGCTGCTTTGATCTCCTGAGCTAAAGCAATCTTCTCAACTCAGCCTCTCAAGTAGCTGGCATGCATCATCATGCCTGGTTAATATTTATTTTTTATAGAGACCAGGTCTCACTATGTTGCCCAGGCTAGTCTTGAACTCCTGGGCTCAAGCAATCCTCCCACCTTGGCCTCTCAAAGTGCTGGTGTTACAGGTATGAGTTACTGTTCCTTGCCTGAAATTTTAATACTAAGTAATTCTTCATATGTACAGGCATAAAAAGCAAATTTCTCCTGTAACTGCACTAAATTACAGAATATGGTAGGAGCAATATTCACATGATTCTAAAGGAAAGTGTAACCCAACATATATTTACACCAGCTAAATTATCTTTGTATTTCAAGGTACAGATATTCTTAAGCATGTAAGAATTAAAAACAGTTTTCTATGAGACCTCTGAAAAAAATAATTAATGATGAAATCCAGCTAAATCTGAGCAAGTTAAAAATGACTCAGGATGAATAAGCTGTGATGCAGAGTATTTGTGAGTACATATCTATCCTTAGAATTAAGATAAAATAACTACATTTTGGATGATAATGTAAATATTATAAATCCTGAAATAGAATTAGAACCAAAAAATTTAAGGGTTAGGAAAACAGTTTGAGGAAAGATTAAAGTACTAATTTTTAAAATATTTTAGAGCACAGTCAATTGATAACTACTACACTTGAAATATTGTTAAAATAATGTTCTCTATTTTTTTCATAATGTTAAAATTATATTTAAAGAGCTGTTACCTCTTGGTTAAGAAACATTTATTTGAAATCTACTAACTTCTAGAAATTTACATCACTATCCTTTTGTTCATTAAGTTGAAGAAGTATTATAAACCCCAAAAAACTAGCAATATCGTGGATAGTATAAATCAATTAAATTAAAAAAAAATTAATCAATTCTTCTATATATGTTTATGTAAGAAGAATTATCTGGCATAAGATTCACCTGATCATGATGATTATATTTGGGTAGTAATATTGCTTGGCTGTCTTCATTATAGTGGACTGTTTTGCTTGAATTTTAAAAAGTGGCCATTATTTTTATGTGAAGAATAAAGTAATTAAGTTGCTAAACATTCGGATAAAAATATTTGGGTGCAAAAATAAACTTAAAAACTGAAATAATTTAGTTAGCTTAGTTATAGCCTGGGGAATTTGTATTTATGACTTAGGATATCATCATTTCTTCAAATACATTTTTTTAAAAAAGAATTCGGCAATGTGTTAAAGGAGAAATCAAAAACCTTGCTGTAATTACTTAGGCATAATTTGTATTACAATAGCCTCATTTCTTATTTTCTTATCAAATATTTCAGTCCCATTGCAATGTAAACATTGATACAGGTCTTTGACCACACACATTGTTTTCCCATGATCAACAATGTTTTGTTGTAATGTTTTACTGGTGTAATGTTTTACTAGAAACTTCACAACTTATAGATTCTATAGTTTATAGTTTATATATTCTACTGTGAGTAATTCTATTGCTTAACAAAATGTACCTAGATGTTGTTAAAAGAAAAAAAAAAAGATTGGTATTTACTTAGGAGGCATGTATGTATGATAAAGACATTGTACCATATCTTATTTTTTCCACATTCTAGACCATAGCCCAATCTTTTGTTTTGTTTTGCTTTGCTTTGTTGAGACAGAATATTGCTCTGTTGCCCAGGCTGGAGTGCAATGACACGATCTCAGCTCACTGCAACCTCCACCTCTTGGGTTCAAGCAATTCTCCTGCCTCAGCCTTCCAAGTAACTGGGATTGCAGGCACATGCCGTCATGCCTATTTTTTTTATAGAGACGAGGTTTTACCATGTTGCCTGGGCTGGTCTCAAACTCGTGATCTCAGGCAATCCACCTGCCTCGGCCTCCGAAAGTGCTTGGATTACAGGTGTGAGCCACCGCGCCCAGCCCATAGCCTATTCTTAAACTGGGGAGCTTGTTGGAAAGAGTTAGAAATTTTGGTGTCCTTTCCTGGGGAAGTCCCCTGGGTATCAGTTTAAAGTTTCGTATTTATTTTTGCATTGGTAGAAGGTAAATTGTTCTTTCTTAAACATTTAAATGTATGGTTGCAGTGATGTAATACACTAACAAATCATAGTAGAAAAACATGGAAACTGGCCTTCTGAAATGTTCATAGTTCAGCCAAAACTCTCGGGGCCATCCATTTCAACTTAGCTAATCCAATCTAAAGAAGAGTTAACATATAAGATTCATTAGAACTGAGCATCAACTACTGCATTTGTTTCTAGACATGGTTAACTTTTTCACTTCTTTCAAACATTGCGTTGATGTCAGTCTCTCGATGAGAGCTACCCTGACTACCATATTTAATTTGCAAACCTATTACTCTGCTCCACTGGTTTGTTTTTCCACAATACTTATTATCATCTAATATACCAAATAATTAACTTATTTATTGCATTATCTCCATTACTAAGGGGGAAGATCTTTGTCAGGTTTTTCTTCATTGGTATATTCCAGGAGCCTAGAGCACTTTCCCACACGTAGTGGGCCCCATCACATACTTACTTTTTGATGAATTAATTTCCATTATATTCATTGTCTCCACTCCTGCTGAATGGCAGTATAGTTTGCATTGTGGGCTCAGAGTTAGACTGCTTGAGTTCAGGTTCTAGTTCCACTACTTACAAGCTGTGTGAGTTGCACTGGATTATATAATGCCAGAGCTTCAATTTTCTCATCTATAAAAATGTTAATAATTCCACTACCTATTATGAGGATTAGAATAGCATGATGGGATGAATAATGCTCAATATATTAAGTGCTCTGTAAATATTAATGCTTTCTCCTTAAGTTATCAATATATTCAAGCCTCTTATTTTGAAAACAAAACTTCTCATGAGCTTTTTAGGCATTACCTCATCTTCTGCCCTTCAGAGACAAACTTCCTGAGAGAGTTGTTGCAAATTCTTTATCTCTTATTTCTTTTTAGCCTGTTGCAGTCTGACTTTACCCATAAATTCACTCCACTCCAATTGCTTTGTTAAATGTTACTATTAATAATTATCCAATAATTGCTAAATCTAGTGATCATGTTTAAAGTCCTTGATCCTCTCTACTACTTACCATTGTTAGCCATATTAACATTCTTGCAATTCTTTTCTTCCTTGATTTTTGTGATGCCCTCCTTTCCTTGCCACATCTTGCTCTGCTCATTTTCCTACACACAAACATGGATCTTCCCAGAGCTTGTAATACCTGTTCTCCTTGGAACACCTGTACTTACTCTCTTAATTTTATTTACTCTCATAGTTTAAAACTGTGAGTCATATATTGATTACTTTCAAATCAGTGTCTTGAGCCAAAAATATTGCCTGATCTTTAGCTGTCTATGTTTAGAAATCATCTAGATGTTTAACTCTGGGTATCCCGGAGGCATATCAACTTATCATGTCTAAAAATGAATTTATTTCTTCCTTTAACTTCCCAAATTTGCTTCCTGTCACGTATTCCTTACCGTCCAACTAATCTTCATTTTTTTGCCCATTTTGTCTCTGAAATATTTCTCAAATGTGGCCCACATCTCCCTTATGACTGCTGCTTAACTCAGGCCCTTATCATCTCCATTCTTTTCTAGTAACCTTGTCTCACTCATTGTGCCAAATTTGCTGTTAGTCTTCTCTTTTCCAACAGAGTCATATTCTTAAAATATACGTCTGACCACATTATTCCTCAATTTATAAATCCTTTCAAAAATTTTCTAAGAAGTGCAGAAAAAGGTTCAAGCTCATTCATGTGTTATTAATGGCCCACTACGATGTTTACTATTTACCTTTTCAATCTCATCTTTACTCACTTTGAACTGCTTCTAGGTACCAGGACACAGAAAATTTTTAGAATTTTATCCTTGTATTCATGATGTTCTCTGTTCCTGCAAAGGTCTTCTGATCTTTCAGTGAGTGACTAATTCCTCCTTTGTCTAGATTCATATTTAGAATCAAGAAGCCTTTTTTAACTCCAGGCTATAATGTGTGTCTTCTAGAATGTTCTAGAATGTGCAGTGTTTTTTGACCCCATGAGCACACCATAACGCATTTATTCATTAATTTATTCAATCAGTGAAACATTTTTGAGTGCCTACTATGTCTAGGAAACTGCCCTATTCAGAATAGAGGTAAAATCCTTTTCTTATAAATTGCACTATTTAGGACAGGAAGACAAATGTTAAATAAATCAGTACACAAATGTTTAATTTATGATAATCATGATAAATGCTATCAAGTTGGATTAAAAAGTGGCATCAGAGTATGTAACAAGATAGATGTAGCTTAGTCTAGGTGGTCAAAGAGGGTTTAGCCATGGAATTAATACTTGAAGTGCAAAATAGGGAAGAGATAGAGTGTATGTTTTTTAAGTAGAAGGAAAAATATGTGCAAAATCCTTGAGGTGGGAAGAAGAATAAAGTGTATGAGGAACTAGAAGAAGGCCATTGAGACTAAAGAGCAGAGATGTGGCAGAAAAACCATCATGACATCACAAATATATATTTTTATATTAAAACTATTTCTCCACAAATAGACTATAAGGCAGGACTGGTTTGATTGATGTTTTAATTACTCCTACGCATTAGAATTAATTCTGGTCAATCTAAATAGAAGGCTTAAATTGGAATGATGTAAGTCAGAAATGTGGGAATGTCAATAAATGGGCGGGCTTCAAGTAGATCCACGTATCTAAAAGACAGTCTCATCAAACTTATCCAAGGAGGAAAAATGTAATTCTTCAAAAATTATTAGGTTGCTGTTGGAAAGAAAATAGGATGGCAGGCCGCCAAAAACAACAAATGTTCACATCACTTATCATGGTCCTAGGCACATATTAGGAATGCAATGAAAGTTTTGTGGATTGAACTGTACTCCTGTGGCTCCTTACCCACCTTTAACATACCTTTAATGCACTACATTGTGATTACTTTGCGTCTGTCTCTTTTTTAAAGAAAGGACTGTATCTGATTGCACTTTGTATTCCCAGTACCTACCCCAGTACCTGGCAACTCCTTGTTGCCCAATAAATACTTTGTGATGTAATGGGAAGTGACTATATGCCCATGTGAACATCTGTTAAATAGTTCTGTAGTCTGACTGTGAATCTGGGTTCTTCATCACCACATTACCTTGTTTCTTCCCATTCCCATCATTGAATAGAGTGCCCAATTCACAGTGAAAGTTTATAGCACAAATAAGTGGCAAAATGGTTGTTATTATACAAAACTGGTTTTACATTCCATGCCTAAGTAAAATACTTTTTCACAATATTTCATCAACTTTTAGTAACTGTTTAATTCTCAATTTTTCCACTATAAGCCTCTAATGAATCATGTAAGTGCCTTAGTTAAAAGAAATTGCCATGAGGAATTATGCATAATTTGTTTCTTCATAGGGTTTACTTCTTGGTATTTGATATGGTTTGGCTCTGTGTCCCCACCCAAATCTCATGTTAAGTTGTGATCCAGAGTATTTGAGGTGAGGCCTGGTGGGAGGTGACTGGATCATGGGAGTGGTTTCTAATGTTTTAGCACCATCCCTCAAATGCTGTCTCATGATAAAGTTCTCATGAGATCTGGTTGTTTGAAAGTGTGTCCCCTTTCGCTGCTCTCTCTCTCTCTCTCTCTCTTTCTCTCTCTCTCTCTCTCTCTCTCTCTCTCTCTCTCTCTCTCTCTCTCTCTCTCTCTCATGCTGGCCATGTGAAGATGCATTTGCTTCTCTCTTGCCTTCTGCCATGATTGTAAGTTTCCTGAGGCCTCTTAAGTCATGCCTCCTGTGCAGCTTATGGAACTATGAGTCAATTAACCTCTCTTCTTCATAAATTATCCAGTATCAGGTAGTTTATTATAATAGTGTGAGAACAGTCTAATACAGTATTCGTGCTGCCAACTCTAAATATCCTAAGGGGAAAAAGTTTAATTTGTTTCTGACTAATCCCCAAATGATTTTACTATGAAGACTAATACTGTGCATGCTACACTCCCTCATTTCATTGTACTTTTACTCACACACACACACACACGTACTTTTTCATATACAAGGATTGTGACTGAGCAGCAGGAGAGAAAACAGATGCTCCAAAACAAGTCCTTTCAAGAAAGTGACTTAGAAGGCTGAAGCTACAGATTTAACCTGAATTTGATTTCAATTTATTTGGTAGCACAAAAGGCGCTTTTCCTCCTTACAGTCTCCATAACTCTAGGTAGTTTCTTCTCTTGAGGACTCATGTGGTCTGCTTTGAACTGGTTTCAAATCCTGATTTTGCCATTAAATATGTGACTTGCTTCTTTTATTGCTTATAAATGAAAGCTGATAATAAAAACCCAATAGTTTTGCTGAAAGAGATTAAATAGAATATAACATGTTAAAATGCTTAGCACAGTCCTGATACAAACTAAGTACTTATTAAATAGTAGTTATTGGATTATTACCATTATTATTTGCTGCTTATTTCATATGCATAACTAAAATGCAAAAACATTTTGAACATGAAATCACTACACAGTCATACTAATACTTAATCTTGCATAAACATAATTTTAGTATTTAGATAGTTAAAATAACTAAAACATATTTATCTAGGTGATCTCTAAGGTATCTCTGCATTCTACTATCAACATTTCATAATTCTAAATTTATTGAGAACAAAAACAATGTTATTACTGTAACTTAACCTGATATATACATTCTCTCTCTCTCTGTACATACACACACACACACACACACACACACACACACATGACTTTTAATATGTGTATATCTATAAAAATAATGGCAAATATCACAATTACTTTTGCACCAACCTGATATGTGTGTGTGTATATGCATAATGCATGTACTATTAAATGACCCATTTGTAAATTATATTTGTAAGTTGCATTTTCAGGTGAACTCACTAGAAGCCTGGATTTTTATACTACCCTTCTGTTATATTAGCATCTTTCAATAATGATAAAACCTTAGATGTTTAGTTTTTAGAAACAACACAAAGGTGAAAAAAGGAATGCGTAACAACATGTGAATTTTAAAGAGGAAATGCATTTGTAGGAATTTTATTAGAGAAGCTAAATACCAGAACAAATTGAGACTTGAAAATAACATACCATTAAACATATACAGAAAATAGCTTTTAGATTCTCTAGGAGCAAAAAGAAGAAGGGCATTCCCAATTGCTTTGTTATGATGCCCGGATATTAGATTAAAAACAAAAACAAATGAAAAAGGCAGAGATCTTTGACTCATATTTCTTTCACAGTTTTCTACAAGAAAAATTCTGTTCCAAGTGAGGATGAAACATGAATATTGTTAAAGAAGACTCAAATCTAAGTTCAGTAATAAAATAGGAGAGCTTGTTACTTTAAATTTATCTTTCTAGGCTCAGGAAAAAAGTGTAACAACAAGCAATAAAAGAATAGCAATTATGATCAACAAGCTATTGATGTCAACATATAAAGATACAGGTGAAATAAATGAGCTGCCAGAAGACTGTAGGTAGTCATGAGATACATGAACAAGAAAGCAACAGAGCTTAGAAACTGTGAACTGTAATTTCACCTGAATTTGAAGGAAAATCTATTACAGAAATCTCCGTAATCTAAAATGTCATCTCCTAGAAACAAGAGTAGGCTCATTAAAAGCAAATCACTTCCTCATAACTTTATTTCTACACTTTCATTAGATTATTCTATTAATTGATCAAAGTCATGCTGAAACCACATATATATCAGTAAGATATTTGGGAAATATCTCCTGAGATCTCTGTATTTACTGTGGAGAGTAATTGGTTTATGATATTAATACAATCAGGCAATTTACACACACACAGACACACACAGACACACACACACACACACATATTATATTTATATATTTTTTGAGATGGGGTCTCACTGTGTTGCCCAGGCTGGAGTGTAGTGGCCTGATCATGACTCACTGTGCCTCTGCCTCCCGGGCTCAATTCATCCTTCCACCTCAGTCTCCCAAGTAGCTGGGACTACAGGGACACACCACCATGACCAGCTGTATTTTTTGTAGCGACAAGGTTTTGCCATGTTTCCCAGGTAGTCTTGAACTTCTGAGCTCAAGCAATCTGCCCACCTCGGCCTCCGGAAGTGCTGAGATTACAGGTATAAGCCACTAAATCCAGCCTTATTTATAATTTTCATAATTTTAGAACTATACCTAAAGATCCACTGATCTTTAGGTATAGTTAGTTTTAAAATTATGGGCATTGGAGTAAACTATCTCAGTGGTTTGCTTCTTCTGTCTCAATATTTGCATCCTTAGATTTGTTTGACATTTTTTATTGATGACATTAAGTGAAATTTTGTTAATGCCCCCAAACTGAAAAGATGTACGTAGGCATTGAATGGCAGGATCAAATCTGAAGATATCCTGACAAGCCATTTAGGTAGGTTGAAACCCTTTAAGGTTAACTCTATCAGGGAAGAAAGTAAGATCCTGTATTTAACTAATTAAAGTTGACTGCATACAGATGAAAGGAAAAGGGTTTGTGTGAATCAAATCCATGGATTTAAAAAGGCAATAGGCTGTGAATGCCTAATTTGTTTGGCAGCTGATTCAGTCCTTCCTGACCTTAAGAGAGCTAAGACATACCCTCATCTAGAATGTAGTGCTCAGTTCTAAGAATCGGCTTTTAAGAGTCATCAGCTGCCATAAGTAGCAAGGATGTGGGCAGAAGCTCCAGGCAGGTAGATTTTAGCTCAGAATAGAAAATAATTTTCTAATGGTTATTTTATTTGACTTCTGTATAAGAGATTGTGCCAAAAGTCCTTAATTCACCCCCTTTTATTTAAACTGTGTAAGTTGTTATTGAAAGACAGTCTGTTAAGACACACAGAAAGAATCCTTGCTTTGAGTATGAGTTTGGAGCAGATGTTCTTTATGTTCTCCCACACAGTTCTAACCTTGCATACTCTTTATTTGTCCATAATATTGCAAAATATGCTTTTCAATTTATAGAAGTATCGATCACCTTTTCTATTGTTGCTATTAAGCAGAATAAATATTTACACTAGGATGAGAAATATGAACTTGTTACTGGCCTATTTTGAATTCCTTTTCTATGTTGTCATCTTGAATTGTTCCATACAATTTTGGTTGAAAGCGTCATAGAGGTAATCTGCAAATGGTACTGCTCAAACCAGGTTCCTGTTAGAGATGTCTCATTTTGTAGCTTTTGGAGTACAAATGGGTTTTGGGTTATTGTTGTTAGTTTGTTTGTTTATTTTTTGAGACAGATCTCACTCTGTCTCCCAGGCTAGAGTACAGTGGTATGATCATGGCTCACTGCAGCCTTGACCTCACTGACTTAGGTAATTCTCAAACCTCAGCCTCCTAAGTAACAGGGACTATTGGTGTGTGGCATGATGCTCAGCTAATTTTTTGTGTATTTGTAGAGATAAGATCTCATTAGGTTGCCCAGGCTGGTCTTGAACCCCCACGCTTAAGTGGTCCTCCCACCTTGGCCTCCCAAAGTGCTGAGATTACAGGTGTGAGCCACCACTCCTGGTACAGGGGTTTTTGGTTATGTGGATGAATTGTATAATGGTGAAGTCTGAGATTTTAGTGCACTTGACATCCAAGTAGTGTACATTGTACCCAATATGTGTTTTTTAATCCCACAATCCCCTCACAGTCTCTCAATTCTGAGTCTCCACAGTCCATTATTTCATTCTGTATGCCTTTTTGTACCCATACCTTAGCTCCAATTATAAGTGAGAACATACAGTATTTGGTTTTTTTTCATTCCTGAGTTACTTCACTCAGAATAATGGCCTCTAGCTCCACCCAAGTTGCTGCAAAATACATTATTTCATTCTTTTTACAGCTGAGTAGTATTCCATGGTGTATACATACCACATTTCCTTCATCCACTCATTATTTGATGGGCACTTAGGTTGGTACCGTATCTTTGCAATTGTGACTTGTCTAGCAATAAACATATGCTTGTGGGTGCTTTTTGATATATTCACTTCTTTTCCTTTGGGTAGATACCCAGTAGAGAGATTGCTAGGTCAAATGATAAATCTAGTTTTAGTCTTTTGAGAATATTCCATACTGTTTTCCATAGTGGTTCTAGTTTTTTACATTCCCATCAGCTTTTTATAAGCATTTGCTTTTCATCTAATCGATACCATCATGTTTTGTTTTTTGAATTTTTAATAGTGGTTATTCTTGCAGGAGTAAGGTGGTATCTCACTGTGCTTTTAATTCACATTTCCTTGATGATTAGTAATGTTGAGCATTTTTTTCATACATTTAGTGGCCATTGGTATATCTTCTTTTGCGAGCTGCATATTCATGTCATTTGCTCACTTTTTAATGGGATTTTTTGTTGTTGTTGTTGCTGATTTGTTTGAGTTCCTTGTAGATTCTGGACGTTGGTCCTTTGTTAGATGCATTGTTTGCAAATATTTTCTCCCATTTTATGGGTGTTCTGTTTACTTTGATGATTATTTCTTTTGCTGTGCAGAAGCTTTTTAGTTTAAATAGGTCCCATTTATTCATTTTTGTTTTTGTTGCATTTGCTTTTGGGGTCTGAGTCATGAATTCTTTGCCTAGGCCAATGTCCTACAGAGTTTTTCCTATGTCATCTTCTAGAATGAAGACTCTGATCCATCTTGAGTTGCTTTTTATATATGGTGAGAGCTATGGACCTAGTTTTATTTCTGTACATGTGGCCTGTCAGTTTTCCCAGCATCATTTATTGAATAGGGTGTCTTGTCCCTAGTTTATGTTTTTGTATGCTTTGTTCAAAGATCATTTGGTTGTAAGTAATTGGCTTTATTTCTGGTTCTCTATTCTGTTCCATTGTTCTAGGTGTCTACTTTTATACCAGTGCCATGTTGTTTTGGTAATTATAGCCCTGTAGAATAATTTGAATTCAAGTAATGTGATACCTCCAGATTTGTTCACTTTGCATAGGATTGCTTTGGCTCTTCAGACTCCTTTTTGGTTATATATGAATTTTAAGGTTATTGTTTTCTAATTCTGTGTGAAATGATGTTGATATTTTTATAAGAATTGCATTGGATGTGTTTTAATCTAAGGTTCTCCACAATTTTTAAAAATGGAATATGTCATTGACATTAGATATGAACTTTATATGAAGCACTTCTCTTAGTAAAAATTGTCCTAAGCCAGATGCGGTGGCTCATGCCTGTAATTCTAGCACTTTAGGAGGCTGAGGTGGGTGGATCACCTGAGGTCAGGAGTTCGGGACCAGCCTGACCAACATGATGAGAACCCATCTCTACTAAATATACAAAAATTAACTGGGAGTGGTTGTGGGCACCTGTAATCCCAGCTACACAGGAGGCTGAGGTAGGAGAATTTCTGGAACCCAGGAGGTGGAGGTTGCAGTGACCCAAGATCACGCCATTGCACTCCAGCCTGGGCTGACAACAGCAAGACTCCTTCTCAAAAAAAAAAAAAAAAAACGAGTCCCAAATGTAGCCACTTTTGATATATAAACTGTATGAGCTAAGAAAATGCAATCAATAAGAAAAAAAAAGAAAAAAATTATCATAGTAGACCAAAAGGGTCATATAACATATGTTCTTTCATGTGTTAATATAGTTGCCCATTACTCTACCCAGCAACAAAATGTTGTCATGTTTGCTTTCTCCCCCAAATTGATAACCTCTGACTGTTTATTCTGCTTTTGGGAGCTTTACAGTGCTTAAAGTTTAATTTATAATGTATTAATCTGCATTTTTTTGGTATAATGTGTGGTTATTTCATACATGTGTTTGTATCCCATTTTGGCAACTATTTTGTGAACTTTTGGTAATCTGGGTCAGTCACACTTTTTCCTTTTCTATCTATGCGACTCCCTCTCTTCCACTTACCTGTCAGTATATATTGTATTTAACACATCTTACCCATGTTGAATTGTGATAATTGAATTACATAATTGTATCCACTGAGGAAGATTTTCTGGAATAGAATAGAAAGTATGACTCCTTTTTTTTTTTTTTAACCCCACTAATTTGGTACAATTTCAATTAAAAAAAAAAGAAGAAGAAATACTTCTTGATCTTTGTTCAACGAAGTTCAAGAATGTATTATTTCATGTCACAGATAAATATGAAAAATGAATGACTTAGAGTCTCTGGAATGCAGAGACTGCGAAAATGATTTGGATGGAAGTACTTTATCTGGGATGGAATTTCAGAAAGTGAGACTAACAGAGAGAAGGAGTAAAGAAAAGGCTGATTATCAAGGTCATTGCTGTGTAATGAAGGTTTAACTTTGTTGGGACCTCCTGAGATGCATCTAGCCTGCCTTGCTAGAGCTGCCCACCTGAAGAACAGGGGGCTGAAGTTTTCACTCACTGGCTTCAGTCCTCTACTGGTTGTGAACTTTCCCCTAGGAGCATTAACTTCACCTGCATTTGATTCTCCTGGAGTCAGAGAATGCCCTAGGGAGAAAGAGGAAAGATGTATGTGGCATGAGGTTGAGGTGGAATGCAGTGAACAAGAGCATCTTAGTCCTTTGCTACAATAGCAGAATTGTAATGCCTTATACCTTGGTCTGGAATGTTGTGTTCAGTTCTATGCATCAGCTTTTAAGAGGTGGCATCAAGTCATGAGACAAACAGGAAAACGTGGTACTGAAACCAAGTCACATTAAAAAGTACAGGGAAGCTGAAGGTATTAGTTTTAAGAAAGGACAGAAAATGAGATAGGTTCAGTCAACTAGAGATGATTGAGAGCCTTTCTGGAACTGTTTACTGCATCTATTTCTGAAATCAGGGGTGGGCTGATGGGATGTGATGCAGGGCATCTGAAACATCTGCTACAATAAATAATCCTTAAGAAACTTAAACAATAATATTTGTTTAAAAACTTTCTCCTTAATCTCAAAAATATGTATGCAACTCCAAACAATGAGCTGCCAGAAAAAATTTTAAAAATTGACTATTAAAAGATAATGGCCAAATATTAGAAAAGCAAAAGAACACACAAATCAGCATTTTTTTATGCCAGTTCAGTATTCTCCGAGTTATATTTAGATGAATGCAAAATGCGTTTGGTCAACCACTTCATATTGAAATTCATGTGTGTGGAAGTAAATTTGATCCATCTGTTCCTGAATTATTTTCTTAAACCACCAACATTTTATGTTACAAGAACAGATTTCCAAAGAGTCTTGTGATACCCTCAACCTCCTGCCAAAACTCCTCAAAAGGTCTGAAATATGGTTATTATATACTGAACTCAAAATACTGCTTTAAAAAACTTTAATTAGAAAAATAACAAGCAAAAGGATATCTGATTTATCTTCCATAATGTCATATATGCTGAAATCAAGCATAAAACATGAAAAAAATAGTAGAAAGCTCTATAATGTATCAACATTTTTTTTAACTACATATATGTCCAGACATGGTATGATACAAATAATCCACCTAAACAGCAAGAAATGTGTAAGCAGTTTATACATGTGCTACTCATGTAAATGTGGACTAGCTGACCTAGGACAACTTCATGCCTCCTCTGAAGAATGACTTAAGTTATATAGGTTACCATGAGGTTCCCCCTCCAATCCTTGGCTTCTCCTGTGTCTTTTTATAGGCCTCTCCCCTGCAGTCTATTCCTTATTTGTTGCTATTACTCAGGGTTGCTATGCTGGCCCTCTTCTTCTCTAGTC
The DNA here is from genome assembly GCA_963573385.1 of Cacajao melanocephalus. Taxonomy (NCBI): domain Eukaryota; kingdom Metazoa; phylum Chordata; class Mammalia; order Primates; family Pitheciidae; genus Cacajao; species Cacajao melanocephalus. Next base: position 46,152 of record CAUYLG010060020.1, read on the forward strand.
CTTCACCCTCTTCCTGGGCATTCTCATCCTGTCTCATGGCTTTATTGACCACCTAGATGGTGAAGACTCCCAAATCTGTGTCTTCAGCCCTGCTTTCACTCCTGAGAGTGACTATTTCTGAATTCTACCCACTTCAGTAATCAGTAAATACCACAATATATACAATTCCATGAACTTAAAATCTAAGCCAGAAACTGGATATCATGTTTGACTCACTTTTTCTGTCACCTGTTCTCCCGCTCTCATCCACATTGAGTTAGTGTGCAAATCCAGTCCATTCTCTCTCTTTAGCACCTCTCTCATCTGGTTCAACCTTCACCATCAGTCACCTGAATAACTGCAATGTCTTCCTAACTGAACCACCTGTATCTAGGATGGACCTCCAATGAATTATTCACCTAACTGTCAGAATGATCTTTCTACAAAAGAAATCTGATCATGCCTCATTCTGCTTAAAACCCTTCACTGGTTTTCCATCACTTTTGGAATAAACTACAAACTTCTTAATACAGTTTCAAATCCCAAAATCATCTAGTCTTACTAACTCTTCAACCTCTTCTCTCTGAACTTACCCCTGGCATTCTATAGTCCAAATATTTAAGTTTTTTTCTAATTTCTAAAAAGTATCATGCTCTCTCACACCTTAGGGACATTCCCACAAGATGTTTTGTCTGATGAAAATCTTTTCTCATCTCCAGTCTTACCCCACCCAACTTCCTTGCCCACTCACCTTTGCTGGCCATCTCAGCAGCAAGCTTATAAAGATTTATTTCCTTTAAGGAAAAAATGATAAGATAGATGGCCTTGATACATGCTTCCCCCACACTCTGTGCTTCCTCTGTTGCAGCCCTTATTTATCACACTATACTGTGGTTGCTTTTTAATCATCTGCCTTTTCCAATAGAGTTTAAACTCCCCAGGAGGGTTGGACCTCAGTTCCTAAAAGGAAGCATAGCACAGAGTATATATGCAATAAATTATTGTTAAAATATTGGGCGTATTTTGATCCATAGTGGCAGACAACCTTGCATATAAGACATAGACTATCATAGGTGTTAATCTACAAACTGCATTTAAATGTATTTTTATTCTGTTTTTCTCTTGAATCACCATTATAAGAAAAAAATGGTTCAGTTTAAGGCTTATACGACAACGATAAAGCTACTTTTCCTTCATCTTTCTGTCTCTCTATCTGTAGATATACATATATTCTGTTTTCCTATCTGAACTTGGTGCCAAACATACTGAGCTGGTATTTTGTTACAGGTCTGTCCTTTCACAGTTCTTCTATATAGCTACTATAAATAATTGTGTTTTTGAACATCCTGTGCAACCCTCAAGTAAATTACATTTGAGACAAGAAAATTGAGAAACTGCGTGAAGGTTAAGATTTCTAGGATGGGTAAAAATACCAAGAGTTGCAAACAGAATCCAATTATACAGATATTTAATCCTTCCATCTTTAAAACTAAATAAATAAAGCATTGCTTCTTTTAGGCATGTTATTTAGGATGAGAGGTGAATATTTATTTTTATTTTTATTTATTTTTTTTTATTTTTGAAAGAAAGAAAAAGAGAGGAATGAAAGTGAGAGTGAAAGAAAGAAAAAAAAAGAATGTAAGAGAGAAAGAAAGAGGAAGAGAAAGAGGGAGAGAGAACGAGATTCTTGTTCTATTGCCCAGGCTAGAATGCAGTCTAAAAATGGGTATTAAAAACCTCTTTTA
>CAUYLG010060021.1:0-30629 GCA_963573385.1 Cacajao melanocephalus
GTATATGCTGCGTGCTAGACTCCCGGGACCACCTGGGCCCCTGGGATGCAGAGGCAGCACATTAGGCCTGGCTGTAAATGTTGGTCTCTGTGAGGGAAGCCAAGGGGACTGATCCCCAGTAGAACATGGTGGTTATAACATCGTGTGCAAAGCCAGATTATCTAAGTTTAAGTTTATCAACTGTGTTAGTTGATATCATCCTCTCCCTCCCAGATATTAGGAATAATATCACAGTGAATGTGTACACTTTGTGCCATATTGGGAGTAATATCATCCTTTCCCTCACTAAATATTAGGAATAATATCATGGGGGGCTGTACACCCTGTGTGATATTGGGAATAATATCATCTTCTCAACCCCTGGATTTAGAATAAATATTACATGGGGGTTGTACAGCTGCTGCAATATTGGGAGTAATATCATCTTCTACCTCCCTTGATATTAGGAATAATGTCACAATAGGGGTAGAAACACTCTGTGATATTGGGAGTCATACCCTCTTCCCCCCACCCTGGATATTAGGAACAATATCACAGTGAGGGTGTACATCCCCTGCAATATTGGGAGGAATATCATATCAACAATAAATATTAGAAACAATATCACAATGAGTGTGTACACCCCCTGTGATATTGGGAGTAATATTGTCTTTTCACCCCCTGGATTTAGAAACAATATCACAGGGGTTGTACACCTGCTACAATATTGGGAGTAATATCATCCTTTTCCCTTCTGGATATTAGGAACAATATCATTGGGGAGGTGTACACCCCTAGCGATATTGGGAGCAATATTATCCTCTTTTGCTCTGGATATTAGAAAAAATATCACAGTGGGGGTGTACATCCTCTGCAATATTGGCAGTAATATCATCTTTTCACCCCTGGATATTAGGAACAATATCATGTGGGGAGGGGTGTACACCCACTGCAATATTGGGAGTAATATCATCTCCTCACCCCTGGGTATTAGGAACAATATCATAGGGGAGGTGAACACCCACCTTGATATTAGGAATAATGTCATCCTCTCCCCCCCAGATATTAGGAATAATATCAGAGGGGTGTTGTACACCACCTGTGATATTGGAAGTAACATCACCTTCCCCTCACTTGGATATTAGAAAGAATATCACAGAAGGAGTGTACACTGGCTTCAATATTGGGGGTGATATTATCCTCTCCCCCCTGGATATTAGGAACAATATCACAAGGGAGGGGTACACCCCCTGCAATATTAAAAGTAATATTATCTTCTCCTCACCTAAATATTGAAAACAACATCATGGAGGAGGTGTACACCCCCTGCGATATTGGGAGTAATGACATCCTCTCCCTCCCTGGATATTAGGAACACTATCACAAGGGAAGTGGACATTTCCTGCGATATTGGGAATAATATCCTCTCCCCTCCTTGGTATTAGGAGCAATATCACAGGAGAGGTGTTCACCCCCTGCAATATTGGATGTAGTATCATAATTTCCCCTTTGGATATTAAAAACAATATCACAGAAGGTGTGTAGACCCCCGGTGATACTGTGAGCAATATCATCCTCTTCTTCCCTGGATATTGGGAACAATATTACAGGGAAGGTGTACACCCCCTGCAATACTGCGATATTGGGAGTAATATCTTTCTTCCCCCCTAACTGGATATTAGGAATAATATCACATGGGAGGTGAACACCCCCTTTGATAATGGGAATTATATTATACTCTCCCTCCCTAAATATTGGGAACAATGTCACAGAGAGGGTGTACACTTCCTGCGATATTGAAAGTAGTGTCATCCTCTTTCCCATGGATGTAAGGTGCAATGTCATATGGGTTGTATACAGTACCTGTGATATTGGGAGTAATATCATCCTCTTTCCCCCTGGATATTAGGGACAATATTACAGGGGAGGTGTACACCCACTGCAATATTGAAAGTAATATCCCTTCCCCATGTGGATATTAGGAATAATATATCAGGGGGTTGTACATCCCCTGTGATATTAGGAATAATATTATACCCTCCTTGATATTATAAACAATATCATGGGGGGTGTGCACTTCCTGCAATATTGGGAATCATATCAGCCTCTCCTTTCCTGTATATTATGAACAATATCACAGAAGCGGTGTGCACCCCATGCGGTATTGGGTGTAATATCATCCTCTTCCCCCCACCCTCGGATATTAAGAGCCAGATCACAGGGGAGTGTACACACCCTGCAATATGGGGAGTAATGTCACTCCCATCCCTCCTGCATATTATGAACCAGATTACAGAGGGTGTACACTTTTCACGATATGGGGAGTAATATCACCCTCTCCCATCCTGGATATTAGGAACAATATCACAGCGAGGGTGTACATCCCCTGTGATATTGGGAATAATGTCATCCTCTTCTCCACTGAATATTAGGAACAATATCACAGCGTCACAGTGTACACCCCCTGTGATATTGGAAGTAATATTATCCTGTCTCCCCTGGATATTAGGAACAATATACGGGCATTGTACATCCCCTGAGATATTATCCTCTCTTCGGCTGTATATTAAAAACAATATTATGGGGGGGGATGTACACCCCTGGGATATTGGGAGTAATATCATTCTCTCCCCCCTTGGATATTAGAATCAATGTCACAGGGAGGTGGTCCACACCCTCTGCAATATTGGAAGTAGTATCATCCTATCCCTTCTGGATATTAGGAACAATATCACAGGGGAGGCATACACTCCCTGGAATATTGGGAGTAATGTCATTTTACCCCTCCCTGGAAATTAGGAACAATGTCACAGGGTGGGTGTACACCCCTGTGATATTGGCTGTAATAACATCCTCTCCCTGCCTGGATATAAGAAACAATATTACACCACCTGCGATATTGGGAGTAATATCATCCTCTTTCCTCCTGTGTATTAGGAAGAATATCACAGGGTATGGGTAAACCCCTTGAGATATTTGGAGTAATATCACCCTCTACCTACTAGGATATTAGAAACAATATAATGGGGGAGTGTATACCCCTCGAGAATTTGGGAGTAATATCATCCTTTAGCCTACCTGGATATTAGGAATAATATCACAAGGGAGGTGTACATCCCTGCGATATTGGAAGTAATATTACTCTCTTCCCTGCTGGATGTTAGAAACGATATCACAGGGAAGGTGTACACCCCTCGTGATATTGGGATCAATATTATCCTCTCGCCAGTTGGATATTAGGAACAATATCACGGGGATGGGGGTGTAGACCCCCTGCAATATTGGGAATAACATCATCCTCCCCACCCCTGGATATTAAAAACAATATTACAGGGTGGTTGTACACCCCTTCAATATTGGGAGTAATATCATCCTCTCCCCTTCTGGATATTAGAAACAATATCACACAGGGCGTGTATACTGCTAAGATATTTGGAGTAACATCATCCTCTCCCTCCTGAATATTAGAAACAATATCAAGGGGGGCGTACATCCCCTGCGGTATTGGGAGTAATATCATCCTCTTCCCCATTGGATATTAGGAACAATATCATAGGTGGAGTGTACACCCCCTGCGATATTGGGAGTAATGTCATCCTGACATCTCTGGATACTAGGAACAATATCACATGGAGGGTGTCCACCCCCTGTGATATTGAATGTAACAAAATCCTTTCCCTCCCTGCATATTAGGAACAATATCTCAGGGGGAGTATACAACGCCTGAGATATTGGGAGTAATATCATCCTCTCTCCCTTTGGATATTAGGAACAATATCACAGAGGGGTGTTCACCCCATGCAGTATTGAGGGTAATATCATCCTCTCCCTCCTTAGATATTAGGAAAAAAATCACAGAAGATTGTACACCTGCTATGATATTTGGAGTAATATCATCCTTTGATCCCTTGTATATTAGGAAATATGTCGCTAAGAGGGTGTACACCCCCTGCGATATTGGGAGTAATATTCTCTACACCCTCAGAAATTAAAAAAAAATCACAGCAGGGTGTACATCTCCTGTGATATTGGGAGTAATATCATCCTGCATCCACCTGGATATTAGGAACAATGTCATGGCAGGGGTGTATACCTCTGGCAATATTGGGTGTGATATTATCCTCTTTACCCATGGATATTAGGAACAATATCACAGGATGGGTGTACACACCCTACAATATTGAAAGTAATATCACTCTTTCTCCCCTGGAGATTAGGAACAATATCACTGTACACTTCCTGTGAAATTGGCATAATATCATTTTCTCCCCCCATGGATATTAGGAACAATAGCACAGGGGAGGTTTACACCCTGTGTGATATTGACAGTAATATCATCCTATCCTCTCCTGGATATTAGGAACAATATATCAGGCTGGGTGTACACCTTCTGTGATATTGGGAATAGTATCAGCCTGACTCCTTTGGATATTAGGAACAATATTAGAGGGGAGGTGTACACCCCCTGTGATTTTGGAAGTAATATCATCCTCTCCCCTCCAGACATTAGGAACAATATCACAGGAGAGGTGTCCATCCCCTGCAATATTGGAAGTAATATCATTCTCTCTCTTCCTGGATATTAGGAACAATATCATAGGTGGGGTGTACAGTCCCTGTGGTATTGGGAGTAGTGTCATTTTGCCCCCTCCTGGATATTAGGAACAATATCACAGAGGGGGGTGTCCACTCCTTGCAATATTGGGTGTAACAAAATCCTCTCTCCCACATCATATTAGGAACAATATCTCAGGAAAGTGTACACCCACTGTGCTATAGGGAGTAATATCATCCTATACACCCCTGGAAATTAGGAACAATATCACAGTGGAGGTGTGCACCCCCTGCAATACTGGGAGTAATATCATCCTTTGTGTTCTGGATACCAGGAACAATGTAACAGAGGGGGCTTACACCTTTAGTGATATTGAAAGTAACAACGTCCTCTCACTCCTTGGATATTAAAAAAATAATCACAGGTGGTTTTACAAATATTGCAGTATTGGGAATAATATCATCCTTTGATTCCCCGGATATTAGGAACTATATCACTGGGGAGTGTACACCCCCTGAGATATTGAAAGTAGTACTAGTCTCTTCTCCTTGGATATCAAGAACAATATCACAGGGGAGGTGTACAACCTCTGCAATATTGGGAGTAATATCATCCTCTGCCCCCCTGTATATTAGCAACAATATCATGGAACAGGTGTACATTCACTGAGGTATTGAGAGTAATGTCATCCTCTCACCCCCTGGATATTAGGAACAATGTTCCAGGGGGGTGTACACACCCTATGATATTGGAAGTAATAACATTTTCTCTCCTCCTCCCCCAAAATTAGGAACAATATCACAGGGTGGGAGTAAACACCCGGCAATAGTGGGAGTAATATCATCCTTTCTGTCTTTGGATATTAGGGACAGTTATTATTAATCGATATTATTCATAATATCCAAGGGAGATGCTACTCCTAATATCACACAGGGTATACTCCCAGTTATATTATTCATAATATCCTACTGAGATGTTACTCTTAATATCACAGTAGGTGTATACCCTGTGAAATTATTCTAAATATTCCAGGAAAATGTTACTCTTAATTCCAAGGTAGATATTACAAAGGATTGTACACCCACCCCCTGATGTGAGGAGTAATGTCACCTTCCTCCCACCTGGATATTACAAACCATATCACAGAGGGGTGTACATCCTCTGCAATATGAGGAGTAATATCACCCTCTCCCCCACTGGATATTACCAACCACCTGGAATGGGGATGTGTACGCCTCCCTCCCCTGTGATGTGAGTAGTAATACCCTCCTCCCTCCTGGATATTACGAACCACCTCACAGAGTGGCAAACGTACACCCGCCTGTAGTCCCAGCTACTGGGGAGACCAAGGTGGTTGGATTACTTGGGCCCAGGAGGTTCAGGCTGCAGTGAGCCATGATTATGCTGTTGAACTCCAGCCTGGGCTACAGAGTGAGAACCTATCTCAAAAGAAAAGAAGAAAGAAAGAAAGAAAGAGAAAGAAAGAAAGAGAGAGAAAGAGAGAAAGAAAGAAAATTTTAAAACCAATACATTAAATAACTATTTACAAAGTATTAACATTATATTAGGTATGAAGAGTAATCTAGAGATGATTTAAAGTATATGGGAAAATGTGGGTAGGTTGTATGCAAATAGATGCCATTTTGTATTAAGCATGCATGGACTTTGGTATCCGTAGGGATCCTGGAACCAGTCCTCCATGGATACCGAGGGGTGACCGTACTGGGAGGTCATCTCAGAGACTGCTTTATCACAGTCTCTTGGTGATACAATCTACCAAGCTTTAGTTTCCTTAACTCTGAAAAGAGGATAAATAATAACATTTATAACACTAAACAATATAATAAACAATGTTAGAGTTACGGATGAATTAAGATAATGTGTATAAAATGCTGAGCATGGTGCCTTGTACAGAATATTTTTGAAATATTTACCGGTTTTTCTTTCTAGGGATTTCCTTTTCTTTTCCTTCATGCAAACAATTGGTTTCCTTAGTTCATTCCTCAGGAGAAAGATATGGCAGAGCAGGAAGCTGACAGCCTACTGATGTTGCCTTTCTGGTTTGGTTTCCAAAATCTTAGAACTTTATGCAAACAGAAAGTCTTGGGTAGAAACCAAATATTTGGAGAAAGTAGTTGGGAAGGAAGAGGTCTCAGGAAAGAAGAGTGGATTAATGCTGAAATTTCTCCTGCTTCAATCAGGCATAACATATAAAAAGGGTTTTGTTTTCTGTTTCTCTTGAAGAAGCAATTTGGTGACACTAACAGACAATTGAGTAAACCATGCAGTGAGGGAAAGTGGCCATACTGTAAAATGAAGATGAAAAGTATCTACATCCTCATACAGTCCTGCAGGATGGATTCTAGAAACCTTGGATTAAGTCAGAATGAAAAAGTCCTGAAAAAGCATTAATAGAAATTTTGCTACCTGGTTTAGGTTTGGATTGATTTGATATTTAATATCACTCGGTAGTATTTTTAAAGTCCTATATCTGTAATCAGCAAATTAGTTAATATTGTGTTAGAAGACTACAAGTATTTGATCAGACAAACAAAGTTGCATTAGTAAAAATGCTGAACTAAAAGCCAGTGTTCAATATAGTTGGGCATTTGAGGATAAAAAGAAATGAGGCACATTACTTATATTTATGTTTTGATCTGTAAATAAGAATTATTACCCAGCACAGGTCATAGTAAGAGGCACCATGAGGAATATGAAATTTAGGAAATTGCTCTCTTTCTTTCTCTTTCTTCAAATTTTCTACCTAGTTGAGAATTTTTGTGATTTGAAGGGTCTGAGTTGACATAGAGTGCCTTTTGTCTGGTTTCCCTTCTGACTTCTGAAAAATCTGTATGGAATAGATATTTATCCCACAAACTTGTCCTAAGAGGCCAGATATTATGGTGGTTGAGGTTATTGATCCTGAGGCAAGGCTGCCAGAATATGTACCTTGGCTCTGTGACTTACTACCTTGATCAAGTTATTTAGCATCTTTTTGCCTGTTTTTCTACCTACACGCGGGAATAATAATATTCCCTAGATTATATGAGATAATCTGTGAAAATATTTAGAACATGTTAATTAAAAAATTTCTGGCTCAATAAACATGAGCATACCATTTTTAGCTGGTTGTTGCTCACTTTTCTCCACAAAATGACTGTTTCTGACTTTTCTAGTCATCACCTACTATCATCTTATAAACACTTCATCTGGTTGCTGTTTGCTTTCTACTTTAGTTATGCCTCAAGGATTGTCACGGCTCCTAACGCTTGCCTATAGCATAGCTGTAGCATTTTATAAAAACTTTACTCAAGCTTATTATGAGATGATATATGCATAGATAAGCATATATAAGACTACAATTCAAAAAAGGAAAACCTAAAACAAAACATTGAGTGCCATTTCTCCTAGAGTTCAGTAGTCAGCCCTTCCGAAGAGGTGCCCTAGCAGGCCATCCCTGTCCTTTCTTTTGCTTTGCTGCCATGATCCAGGGCTTGGTTTATTTTCCCTTAGGATCTGGGCCCCCACCCCAACCCCAAACCAGACAATATCATATTTTCTACAGAGATAACACTTGTTCATAAAAAAAATAGGACATTTTTCTTACTCCTTGTCTCAAGTATTTCCATTCCTGGTTTCTCCTTTTGCTTTGTGCAACCTGAAAGCCCAGAAAAATGCATTTTTACTAAATAGCTGACTTTCCTCAGATATAAGTATTCTGCCACACACAGAACAAGAAACAAATTTCAATTCGATTTCACTTATACCGAACTCTATCCAACAAACCCTCATTGTAGTCTGTATCACAATTCCTGGATTTATATTTCAGGGCAGAAAAAGGTGAGGAAGATAATGAATCAAATCCATATCCCAATAAATTTTATTCTGTATTGAGTCCAAGTCTCCTTTTATAAGGAGACAACTGATAACTGATATCTGAAGACAGGTATCAGTTACCACGTCTTTTCATAATAGCCTGTGCTCCTGAGTAAACACCTCCGCTTTCTCTAACACATTGAATAGACTAGGAAAACCACTACTTAATTCTACCAGCCTATGAGCTCTAGGTAAGTTGGAATTTATTGTTTTGCTGGAAGTAAAGCATTTGTTGAGCATTTTCTTAGATTCTCAATTTATTTTGTAAAGAATGGTACTCCCATTCCAGAACAAGGAGTATGATGCTGGGGTTACATTTGGGAGCTTCCATTCAGGATGATTGATTTGTAGTGCAGAATCAGCCATGTTAGAGTCATATAATACCAATGTAGTAAACCAAAGGCCTTGTAGCATCGCAGCAAAGACTGCCAGTGGAATGGCACTGGACAAGTGAAAGTGGTCCCACAGAGATGGAATGGCATTTGAACTAACCTCTTCAGTCTGATCGGATGAAATCCCTGGATCCCATCCCGTCTCAGCATAAGAAGGAAGCAGCCTTCCTTCTGTAACTTTTGTCCTGAGCAAGCAGGATTTGAGCCTGTGGAATCCATGCATCCTAGAAAAAGATGAGAAGAATAGTATCACTGAAGAGCAAGAAAGTTACAGGAAGAAGCTTCTGAAGCTGGGGGAAAAGAACAATTTTTACAGATTAACGTTGTCAATTTTAACAAATAAAAGTATAGGACACTCAGTTACCATTTTAATTTTGGGTAAACAACAAAAATGTTCAGTATGTCTCGTACAATATTTGAAACATGTTTATACTAAAAAAATATTTATCTGAAATCTCAATTTAACTGTGCATTCTGTATTTAATCTGGCAACACTATTATAATGAAAACCAGGAGATCTACCCCCAAACTAGATTTACTCATAATAATTTAGGGGTTCTTAGAGGGGATGCCTTCCATGTGGCTAGAAGCTGAAGGGTAAAAGGGAAACACATCAATTTTGATACCTCAATCCTTTTTTACCTACAGCATGGGGATGGTGAAGTTGAGGAAGCAAACAGTTTGAGTATAATACCTCTGTACGTAAGTGATTAAAGACGGAGAGTGTGGAAAGACAGATTTTACACTTTTTTAAGTGATTAAGGTTACAATGATCTGATTTGTGTAATTACTATATTCTTTATGTCCTCCAGCAACCATGTTTGATCTGCGTGACAGTGGTTGGGACCACAGTTTGAGACAGAGGTAGATGCTAGTTCCAAGCTAATACAACTGCATTCTCCTGTTAACTTGGAATTGGGCTGGAGAGAAAACTAAATAGTCTTGGAGGAACATGCAGACTTGGGGACAGCGAGATGGTCATTCTCTACAGGTTACATAGGCAACACAAAAAGCCAATATCTAGAGGAAGCAGATTAAAATAGATATGCAAAAAGAAATAGAGAAAAAAATTACATACTGCCAGGGATTGGAGGGGATGTGAGGACCAGAGACAGTCAGACAAAGGCTTAGCTCTTTATGACTTTCCAGATTTAATTCTATTTGTCCTTCCATGTTTCCTTATGGTAAGCTCCTTCTTTGTATTAGGTAGGGAATAGGCTAAGAAATTGTAGCAAAGAGATCTAAAGAGCACAGTGGTTTACTTCCCTTTCACATTAAAACTTGACTGGTCCAGGCTGATGGGGTGTCTGTGCTCTAGGAAGTTATTCAGGATTTCTGGTTCTTCTGCCTGTTGTTCTCTTCCACCAGGGCTCATGACCACTCCCCAACTCCAAGTTTGATAATTCTTTAAAAGGACTCACAGAACTTAGCAAAGTGTTTTTCCGTTACCAGTTTATTACAAAGTGTACATATAATTCTGAAATAGCCAAATGAAAAAGTTCCATTAAAATGAGGTATAGGGGTGGGGGTGGCTGTGTGTAAAGCTTTCAACCCCTCTCTTGGCACACCACCCTCCTAGCATCTTGATGTGTCTCACCAGCTTGGAAGCTGTCTGAACCCCATCATTTAGGGGTTTTTATAGAGGCTTCATTATATAGCCATGATTAATAAATCATTAGCAATTGGTGATTAACTCAATCTCCAGTTCGTGTCCTCTCCTTACAGGTTTTAGATGGAACTGAAAATTTCATTTCTAATCCGGGATTGGTCTTCCTGGACATCAGCTGAATCCTGAAGCTATCCAGTGCCTTCTCTTTAAGTCATGTCCTTAGCATACAAAAGACACACTCTTCACTCCAGATAGTCCAAGAATTGGGGCCAAAGACCAAATATCTTCCTGGGATACCACAATAGGATAAAGAGAAAAATCCTACAAGTACAGAATAGAAAAATCAGGTTACCTACAAAGAACAAGAATCAAAGCTGCCACTTTTCTACAGGACTAAATAACAGAAGGCAAAAGATAATGAAGTTAGGTCATAAGACTTTTATGAAGAAATGTTATGATGCCCAAAATATATATCTATTCAAGTTTTATTATTGAATGAAGATTAGAAAAAGGGATTTACAGACCCAGATTTTATGAAATGAGCACAAAATTTTCAGTATCCACACTCTAGGATTACACTTATATATCTGTTTTTCTTGCTTCCTATTAAAAAAAGAGCACATATATTCCAAATAGTTGATTTTCTTCATACATCTGCACATTTATAACATATATGAAATTATATATTCCAAAAATAAGACTTTTGAGAAAATAGCTAAACTAATAACATGCATTTTAAACAAATTGATTGACTATTTTAATAGGAACTTATCCATTATTGCTCCTTTTTATGGATTCTGAAATTATTTTATTCTAATTTTAAATAAACATTTTCAGGTCTACGAAAAGTTATAAGACTAATATAACAAATTCTCACATGTTTTTAAAGAAGATTTTTCAAAATTAACGTTTTACTACATTTGCTTTCTCTTCTCTCTCTCTTTGTGTCTCCACGTGCACTTGATTAAACATGCTTGGACACACACATCTGAATCATTTGAGAGGAAGTTCTAAAAATAATTTCTACTTATACTCAAATACTGTGTTAGTCTATTCTTGCATTGCTATAAAGAACTACCTGAGACTGGGTAATTTATAAAGAAGAGAGATTTAATTGACTTGTGGTTCTGCAGGTTGTACAGGAAGCATGGTTGAGGAGACCTCAGGAAACTTACAGTCATGGTGGAAGGCAAAGGGGAAGCAGGCACATCATACGTGGTCAGAGAAGGAGAAAGAGTGAATGGGGAGGTGCTACACACTTTTAAACAACCAGATCTTGTAAGAACTGACTTGCTGTCATAAGAACAACAAGGGGTAAATCTGCCTCCATGATCCAATCACCTCCCCCCAGGCCCCTTCTCCAACATTGGGGATTACAAATTAGACCTGAGTTTTGAGTGGGGCCACAAATCCAAACCAAATCAAATACTTAAAAAAAAAAAAAAAAAAAACCTTCCCTTACAAAACCACAGGACAGTTAACAAAATCAGGAAACTAACACTGACCAAACATTACCATCTAATCTACAGACTTGCAAATTTTTACATTTCTCAGTCACATCCTTTTTTATTTCTTAGTAACATCCTTTGTAGTGAAGGAAATCCTAGATCATAGGTTGCATTCAGTTGTCATATCTCTTTTGCCTCCTTGAAAAAAAATATTTTGAGTACATAGTAGGTGTATATGTTTCCGAGGTATATGAGATGTTTTGATAGAGGGATGAAGTGTGTAATAATCACATAATGAAAAATTGTGTACATATCCCCTCAAGCATTTATCCTTTGTGTTACAAACTATCCTATTATTCTTTTTTAGTTATTTGAAAATGAACAATTAAATTATTATTGACTATAGTTACTCTCTTGTGCTGCCAAATACTACATCTTATTCCTTCTATTTTTTTTTTGTACCCATTAACCACCCACATCGCCACCCTGCTCATTATCCTTCTCAGCCTCTGGTAACCAGCCTTCTATTATGTATCTCCATGAATTCAATTGTTTTGATTTGCATATCTCACAAATAAGTGAGTACATGTGATATTTGTCTTTCTGTGCCTAGTTTATTTCACTTAACATAATGAACTCTAGTTCCATCCATGTTGTTGCAAATGACAGAATCTCATTCTCTTTTTTTATGGCTGAATAGTACTTCACTGTGTATAAGTACATTTTCTTAAGTCATTCATCTGTTGATGGACACTTAGGTTGCTTCCAAATGTTGACTATTTTGAACAGTGCTGCAATAAACATGGGAGTAAGATCATTCTTCTCTATACTGACTTCCTTTCTTTTGGTTATATACCTAGTAGTGGGATTGTTGAATCAAATGATAGCTCTATTTTTAGTTTTTCGAGGAATCTCCAAACTGTTCTCCATAGTGGTTGTACTAATTTACATTCCCACCCATAGCGTATTAGGGTTCTCTTTTCTCCACATCCTTGCAAGCATTTGTTATTGCCTGACTTTTGGATAAAAGCCATTTTAACTGGGATGAAGTTACATATCTTTGTAGTTTTGATTTGTATTTCTCTGATGATCAATGATGAGGGCTTTTTCATATGCCTGTTTGCCAGTTGTATGTCTTTTGGGAAATGTTTATTCAGATCTTTTGTCCATTTTTTAATGGAACTTTTAGAGTTTTTCCTTTAGAATTGTTTGAGCTCCTTATATGTTCTGGTTATTAATCCCTTGTCAAATGCGTAGTTTGCAAATATTTGCTCTCATTCTGTGGGTTGTCTCTTAATATGGCGATTGTTTCCTTTGTGGTGCAGAAGTGTTTTAACTGAATCTGATCCCATTTGTCCATTTTAGCTTTGATTGCCTATGCTTATGGGATATTTCTTAGAAAATTTTTCCCCAGATCAGTGTCCTGGAGAGGTTCCTCAATGTTTTTGTGTGGTAGTTTCATAGTTTGAGATCTTAGATTTAAGTCTTTAATCCATTTTGATTTGATTTTTGTATAAGGTGAGAGATAGGAATCGTGTTTTATTCTTCTGCATATGGATGTCCAATTTTCCCAGCATCATTTGCTGATGACACTGTCTTTTTTCTAATGTATGTTCTTGGCACCTTTATTAAAAATAAGTTCACTGTAGATGTGTGGATTTGCTTCTTGGTCTTCCGAGCTATTTCATTGCTTTACGTGTCCATTTTGAGTAGCATTTTTACAATATACATTTTTTAGTTATATTTTCAGTGTCCATTTACCAACTTGTCCCCTTCACAGTAGTCTTTAATTTTTATTTGGGAATTGCACCTTTATCTAGGGACACTGACTCCATCCATCACTCTACCAGAGGAGCCTATGATCAAGACTAGACCAATAAAAGGATTGCATTCCTCTGGATACTTGTTTTAGTCATGGGATGTGACCAAACATGTCCAATCACAACAAACCTTGGGATTTGGATGGAAATGCTGAGACACAGATGGTATTTTCTTGTGAACAATATGGTAGAAATGTGAAGTCTAGAATTGCTGCAGCCACTATTACTCTGGGATCAACCTGAGAACAAAGGCACATGAAGGAAGGAACAGTTGAACAAACTGAAGAGAACAGAAGCACTGTTAGCCTTAGGAATGTGGAGATGAACTTTGACCTGTGGCATGCTGCTGAACTGTCTCAGCAGTTCCAAATCAAGATTTATACTATTCATTATGGGAAGAAACATCGGTTGTGTGGACTGCGGGGCTGCTGTCACCAGCATTTAATTCCTAAGGCCAGGCGTGGTAAACATCTTGGGATGTAAATAATTATTATGAATAATAAAGAATTACTTCAGAAAAAAATGTCCATAGCATGCTTCCTCACTGAGGGACACTTTTAACTTTTTAGATTTAGGTTGAAATTTTGAATTAATTTGGGCTGGACTCAGTGGCTCACATCTGTAATCCCGGCACTTTGGGAGCTGAGGCTGGAGGTCACTGGAGCCCAGGAGTTTGAGGCTGTAGTAAGTCATGATCATGCCACTACATTCCAGCCTGGGTGACAGAGACTTTGTCTCTAAGAAGCAAATGAACAAACAAGCAAACAAAAGCCAAGTGTGGTATTGGCAAATAGATCAATGGAATAGAATAGAGAACCCAGAAATAAACCCTGATTATGTAGTTAACGTTCTTCAACTAGGGTGCCTACACTACTTGGTGGGAAAAGGACAGTTTCTTCAACAACTGGTGTTGGGAAAACTGGGTATCCACATGCAAAAGAATGAAGTTGGACCCCTCTTTTACACTATATACAAAAATTAACTAAAAACGGATTACAGACCTAAATGTAAAATCCCAAGCTATAAAACTCTTATAAGAAAATATAGGCATTTGGACTTGGCAATGATTTCTTGGATATGCCCCACCCACCCCAAAGCACAGACAACAAAAGCAAAACTAGGCAAATAGTACCATATCAAACTTAAAAACTTTTGTGCATCAAACCACACAACAACTGAGTAAAAAGGCAACTGGCAAAATGGGAGAAAATATTTGCAAGTCCTATACCTGTTAAGAAGTTAATATCCTGAATACATAAAGAACCCCTACAACTCAACAACAAAAAAATCAAATAACCTGGTTAAAATCTGGGCAAAGACCTTGAGCAGACATTTCTCCAAAGAAGAAATACAAATGACCAATGCTCATATGAAAAGATGCTCAATATCACTAATCATCTGAGAAATAGAAATCAAAACCACAATAAAATAATACTTTATATGTATTAGGATGGCTACTATTAAAAAAGACCCCAGAAAATAACATACATTGGAAAAGATGTGGATAAATTTGGACCCTTGTGCACTACTGGTAGGATTATAAAATGGTGCAAAACCTATAGAAAACGGTATAGAGGTTCCTCAAAAATTGAACTACCATATAATCTAGGAATCCTGCTTCTCAGCATGTATTTGAAAGAATTGAACACAGGGTCTTGATGAAATACTTGAAAACCTATGTTTATAGTAGCATTATTCATAATAGCATAGAGGTGAAGTAACCCAAATGTCCATTAACAGATGAAGGTATAACCAAAATGTAGCACATGCATACAGTAGAATATTTTGCCTTACAAAGAAAGAGCCTTGTCATATGCGACATCCTGGATGAACTTTGGAAGCATCATGTTAAGTGAAGTAACCAAGTTACAATAAGATTCCACGTATGTGAGATATTTAAAGCAGTAAAATTCATATAAATAGTGCAATATTGGTTACCATAGGCTAAAGGGAAGAGGAAAAGCCACATTATTTAATAAGCATAGAGTTTTCAGATTTGCAAGATGAAAAAGTTCTGGCAATTTGTTTTGCAACAATAAGAACATACTTATTACTACTGAACTGCACACTCAAACATGGTTAAGATAATATATTTTAGGTTTAAGATCTATTTATAGATTCTGCTGTATTGATTGAGGATATGCTACAGATCATTTTACAACTCTTTTTAACCATAAAGACATCCTCAAATCTTTATCTGATATCCTTCTTCCCTAGTAGGAAGTATACAGTCCTTAGTTGCAGAAGGGAAAATAAAAACAAACAAAAAAGTAAATAAGCACATGGTCCATTTTCGGATTACATTAGAAAGTGACTTGACTAAATTAAGCCCCAGCTCTCCCTGACTTAGCTCTTTAAAACTTAACTTTTCAAGGGCGCATGGTAGGTGTATAAATAATCAAAACCTGTTTTCTTTACCACATCCCATTAGAACATTTTTGTCACTAGGTGTGTACCATTCCATTACAGGTACAGTGCAGTTTCATAGAGTTGATGTGTGAAAGAAAGTAAGGAATAGAAAGAAATTTAAATTGAGGGAGAACCAAAATCACATCTGGCAAATTAAACATTTAGAAGGCATCTCTCAATAATTCCATTAACATGTTTTTCTGACCTCAATTAAGTTGCTTTTTCTTTAGTTGTCAGCTGAGGATAACTTGGTCTTTCATTTGCTGCTTCTTTTAGTTTTTTCTGCTTTGTTTATTCATTCATTAACTCAGTAGGGTTGGGATGCCTACAATCAAGTAATGAGTTTCTATCAGATTCTTAATTTTTCAAAATATTTGTGTCACATAAGGCAGTCTGAAAGTTAAATACTACACCAAGAAGCAAGGAATGAACAGAAATATACTTTTTGCTACGGGCAAACTTGAGGAACTCTTGCCTATTTATTGTAAGACGTACACCAGTGATTGTCCTGCTCTCAAGTTTCTTAATTTTCACAGGGAGCTCTACTGGAACGATTTCATTAGGTGTCGTACAGGGTTGGAGAGTGGGAATGAGTAGAGAGGGCATACAGGTAGACCACCAGTAATCTGCCTCTGATATTTAGAACAAACAGAGAATAAATCTGCCTAGTTACTAGGAAGCAAGCAGCATTTCTTGACCAGTTCAATGATGCCATCACTGATATTGTCATTTTACATTGAGATTTCAGAATTTCAAGGTAGAAAAGTTTTTTGATTACTTACTATTGTTAGGCGTATTCTTGGTCTTTCTTATTAAGAGACAGGTAAATTTATTATTCCATGTCTTTACAGATGGGGAACTGAGGTTCAAAGAGTTAGGCAACTTGTTCAAGATCACACAACCAAGTAAATGAAAGATAAGGGGTTTAGATCCCTTACCTCTCTTAGCTTTCTATCTTTATGACTGGCCAAATTAAAAATACAAAATCAGCTACCATTTTACCTCATGGAAGAATAATTTTCTATACCATGCCTAATTTCACTTCAGTAATCCAAAGAATGGTCCTTTAATTCATTTTTTCTTGACACAAAGATATTTGCGTGAAAAGGAGCTAATTTCTTAGTGGCTTATCTGCTCACATTTTCCTTATTCCTAATATGCAAGTACAAACGTCAGTATATAATAGATACCAAATAAAGAATTACTGATCAGAATCTGGTAGAGAAAGCAAGAGCTAAAAGTCCTTGGAAACCAAACCATGAGTTAAGAGGAATGGCATTGAAATCAGTAAGGCTTTTTTACTGGCAAACAGCGTCTGAGCATGTGCCTTTGGGGAACAGAATGGTAAAAGTAGAGACATTTTAAGACTTTGTTAGTTCCTAACACTTACTTTTGGAAATCCTGCCTCACATTATATCAAACTCACTTAAATGTGCCCACATGCCACATTAAATGCAATATCTGTGCAGTGAACAGAATGTAAATGCTTTTTATAGTTTTGTTTTTGAAATTGTTTAATTTATGGTTAGTTCCAATTTCTAAAGAATCATTGTGCTTACTGGGGAATTATTTTGAAATGAGACAATTAAACCTGCAGATTTCTCTCCAGGGTAATGAAATTGTTACTAATATTAAATTTAATGATTAATGAAAGAAACATAACATTCCTTTAGTAGATATATATATTGTTTTGTGTTTAAAACCAGTAACTTTTTAAAAAATAGAGCACTGCTTTTTAAAAAGCAGCTTTATTGAGATGGTGTCATTCACATACCACACAACTTACTCATTTGAAGTGTACAATTCAGTGGTTTTTATTACATTCACAGATATATACGATCATCATAACAGTCAATTTTGGGACATTTTCATCATCTCAGAAAGAAAACTCCTGTGCTTTGGCTATTATTGCTTTCTCCACCCACTCTCCAGCCCTAGGCAACCACTAATCTACTTTCTATCTCTATGGATTTTCCAATTCTAGACATTTCATATGAATGAAATAATTTAATATGTGATATTTTGTCACTGACTTCTTTTACTTAGCATAATGTGTTCAAGATTCATACATGTTATAGCATGTATCATGTCATTCAACTTATGGTTGAATGATGTTCCATTGTATGGGTATATCACATTTTACTTGTCTATTCATTAGTTGATGGACATTTGAGTTGTTTCTGCCTTTTGGCTGCTGTGTACAGTGCTGCATGAACATCTTTATTCAGCCATTTGAATACCTGTTTTCAATTCTTTGGTGCATATACAAGGAGTGGACTTGCTGTGTGATATGATAACTATGTTTAAATGTTTGAGAAAATGCTAGCTCTTTTTTAAAGTGTCTGCACAATTTTGCATTCTTACCAGTAGTATATGAAGGTTCTGATTTTTCCACATCCTTGTCAATGCTTTTTATATTTGGCACTTGATTCTAACTTCCTAGTGGATGCAAAATGTTATCTCATTGTGGTTTCCATTTGCATTTCCCTGATGAGTAATGTTGTTGAGCAGCTTTCCAAGTGCTTTTTGGCCATTTATACATCTTCCTTGGAGAAATATCTATTTGGATCTTTTGCCAATTTTTAAATTGAGCTATTTGTCATTTTATTATTGAGTTGTAAAAGTCCATTGCATGTTTGGTCTACAAGTACCTTATCAGGTATATAATTTGCAAATAATTTTTCACATCCTGTGGTTTGTCTTTTCATTTTCTCAATTAGAAACAATGTTTCTAATTTTAATGAAGTCTACTTTATTTTTCCTTTTGTTGCTTATGCTTTTGATGTCATATTCGAAGAATATTTTCCAAGGTCATGAGATTTACTCTTTGGTTTCTTCTAATGGCTTTGTGGTTTTAGCTCGTATATTTAGGTCTTCATTTTGAGTTAGTTTTTGCATATGGTGTGAGGAAAGGGTCCAGCCTCATTCTTTTGTGTGTAGTTGTCCAGTAAATCCAGCACTCTCTTTTGAAAACACTCACATTAAATGGTCCTGGCATCCTTGTTGAAAATCAGTTGACCATAGATGCATGATTTTATTTCTGAACTCTCAATTCTATTCCATTCATGTGTATGTCTGGCCTTTTGCCAGTGTCACAATCTGTTGATTAACATTGCTTGGTAGTAAGTTTTGAACCTGAGATGTGTGAGAGCTCCTACTTTGTTCTTTTTCAAGATGCTTTTGTCTATTCTGGATTCTATGCAATTCCATATGAATTTTAAAATTGATCTGTCAATTTCTACAAAAATGTCAGCTGGGATTATTATGCAGATTGTGTTAAAAGTTGGTAGATCAATTTGGAGAGTACTTACTTACCTACTAACAAGCAATGTTAATCAACACAGTGTGACACTGGCCAAAGGACAGACATACACATGAATGGAATAGAAGTGAGAGTTCAGAAATAAAATAAAACCATACATCTATGGCTGAATCCATGATTGTAGGCTTTTTCCCATTTAGTTATATCTTCTTTGGTTTCTTTAAAAAATGTTTATGGATTTCAAAGTATAAGTTTTGCACTTATTTTGCTAAATTTATCCCTAAGTATTTAATTATTTTGATGCTATTATGAATGGAATTGTATTCTTATTCTTGTTTCTGGATGATTCATTATCAGTGTGTAGAAATAATATTGATTTTTGTATATTGACCTCATATCCTACAACCTTGTTGAACTAACTTAGTAGTTCTAATAGTTTTCTAGCAGATTTCTTAAGACTTTCTGTACACAACATGATGTTATCTGTGAACAGAGATAGTTTTACTTTTGCTTTCCAATCTGGATGCCTTTTATTTCTTTTTCTTGACTAAAAGTCTTTACTAGAACCTCTGCTACAGTGTTCAATAAAAATGGTAAAACAAATATGTATGTCTTATTCCTGATTTTGATATTATGATATAATAAGAAATATATATATATATTGGTCTCTGCCCCTGGTTCCCGACATAGAGCTCCAAAACCCTTGTAAGTAAGAGTGTTAGGAAAACCTTTTGTTCTAATATTTGGTCTTTGACTCCACTTCCTGATACAGAGTTCCTAAGACCTTTGTAATTTCCTGAGTGATAGGAGCATGATATGGTTAGAATGATGGTCTCCCCTCCAAAATTCATGTTGACCCTGAATCTGCAATGCAACAGTATTAACAGGTATAACCTTAGGAAGATGATTAAATCATAAGGGATCCACCTTTATAAATGAGATTAGCAACCTTATTAAAGGTTCTCCTATCCTTCTGCCATAAGAGGACCCAGTGTTTGTCCCCATTTTTGCCTTCCTTCTTTTCTTCTATTTTTTGCTGTTCTACCTTCTTCTATTTGAGGATGCAGCAAGAAGGCCCTCATCAGACACCACATGATGGTGCCTTAATCTTGAACTTATCAGCTTTCATAACTGTTTGAAATAAATTTCTGTTTTTTTACGAATTACCTTATCTGTGGTATTCTGTTATTGCAGCACAAATAAACTAAGGGCATCTGACACAGAGCTCCTACATTTCTTGGAATGTCCTTGAGGGTAAGAACATCTTTTGTTCTAATAAGGAAACTCTTACTGGTCACCTTGACAGCCTCATTATGAGGGTTGGTTGCCAGAGAAATCAACGTGATGGTTATAGAATTGAAACTTTCAGTCTCATTCCTCAGCCTCTTGGGAGGGAAGGGGAGCTGAAGTTTGAGTTGACCACCAATGGCCAATAATTTAATCAAGCATACTGTGTCACATGCCCTTAGTTTATTTATGCTGTAATAATGAAGTCTCCATAAAAAACCCAAAGAACAGAGGGTATAGAGAGCTTCTGTATTGCTGAACACACAGAGGTTCCAGGAATGAGGTGTGCCTAAAGGGGCCATGAAAGCTCTGCATGCTCCCCCGACCCCCATCCCTTGACATATATGTCTCTTCATCTGGTCATTCATCTGCATTCTTTGTAATATCTTTTACAATAAATGTAAATCTAAGTGTATCCCTGGTAAACCTAAATAAGTGTTTCACTGAGTTCTGTGAGCCTTCCTAGCAAATTAATCAGATCTAAATTGGGAGTTTTTAGGAAGCTTAATTTTTAGCCAGTCGGTCAAAATAGGTGATAGCTTACTATTTGCAATTGACACCTGGTGTTGGGGGGCAGCTAGATAGTGTCAAAATTGAGATAAATTATAGAACACTCAGTTGGAGTTCATTGGAGGATTTGTTGTTGGGGAGAAAAGCCATACACATTTTGATGACCAGAGTATTGTACTCTGTGGTGAGTTGTATGAGAGTTGGATGAAACTTTTCAGTTTTTATCTCTTATACTGATTTTAGGGGGAAGACATCTAGTATTTTGACATTATGTACAATGTTAGCTATATAATTTTTGTAGATATCCTTTATTGAGTTGAGGAAGTTTCCTTCTATTTCCTGCTTGCTGAATGTCTTTTCATGAAAATGTATTGGATTTTATAAAATGCTTTTCTACATTTATTGAGAGGACTACATGATTTTAAAACTTGTAGTGATATGATGCATTAACTTAATTGATTTTCAGATGTTAAGCTAACTTATCAATCCCATGTGGTTATGATGTATAATTTTTAATATGTTACTGGATTTAGTGTACTGGCATTTTGTTGAGGATATTTGCATCCATATTCATAAGAGATATAAGTCTGTTTGATTGTTTTTCCCCTATGATGTCTTTGTCTGATTTTGATATTGGAGTAATACTGGCCTCATAAAGTGAGTTGGGAAGTGTTCCCGTTTTTCTACTTTTTGGAAGTGTTTGTGAGGAATTAGTATTAATTCATTATGTGTTTGGTAGAATTCACCAGTGAAGCCATATGGATCTTGGCTTTCCTTTGGGGGTAGTTCTTTGATTAGTAACATACTCTCTTCACTTGTTACAGGTCTATTCAGACTGCCTATATCTTTTTTAGTCAATTTCAGTAGTTTATGTCTTTCTAGGAATTTGTCCATTTCATCTAAGTAATATAATTTATTGGCATACAATTGTTCATAGTATTCTTTTAGAACACTTTCTAATTTCTGTAAGGCCAGTAGTAATAGCTCCTCTTTCATTTCTGATTCTAGTAATTTTTGTCTTTTTTTTCTGGATTTATCTATCTAAAGATGTATACATTTTGATTTTTATTAAAAAAACATATTTTAATGTCACTGATTTTCCTTAGTTTTTGTATCCTCATTTTCCTAATTTTTACTCTAGTCTTCATTATTTCCTTTCTCTGGTTGCTTTAAGTTAATTTTGCTCTTGTTTTTCCAGCATCTTAGGTAAAATGTTAGGTTTTTGAGTTGAGATATTTCTTCTTTCTTAATTTAGGTATTTGTAGGTATAAATTTTTATCTAAGCACTGCATTAGCTAGATAACTTACTATAAAATAGATAACTTAGAGCTATATAACTTATATAAATAGATAGCTTATATAACGTATAGCTACTTCTTAAAAGTTTGGCTATGTTATGTCTTCATTTTCATTAATATCAAAATATTTTCTTATCTATCTTTTGAGTTTTTTCATTGACTCATTTGCTATTTAGGAGCATGTGGTTTAATTTCTACATATTTGTGATTTTTCCCAATTTTTATTCTGTTATTGATATCTACTTTCATTCTGTTTTGATTGAAAAACATACTTTTAATTATTTCTATCTTTGAAGGATTTTTTTTTTTTTGAGATTTATCTTATGGCCTGTCCTGGAGAATCTTCCATGTGCGTTTGAGAAAATTGTGTATTCTGTTGCTGCTGGGTGAAGTGTTGTATAGATATCTATTGAGTCTAGCTGGTATATAGTGTTATTCTAGTCTTCTGTTTTCTTATTAATCTGTGTGGTTTGTTCTATCCAGTAGTCTAATTTGAGTATTAAAGTCTTTAACTATCATTATTGAATTGTCTATTTTTTCTTTTATATCCATCAGTTAATAACTCTTTTATATTCTCACTTTTCTTAGGTCCTTACATATCACAGGTCATGGTCACTGTGACTGTGCTGCCTAATGGAAAAATGGTGCAAGCTAGAAGGTCCCCACTGGCAAGGTCTGAATGTTTCAACAGATATAAAGTTATTTTGAGAAAATTATTGCTGCTGAAACTTCTGGATTTCCAGTGATCTAATTTATAATCCAATGATCAAAGGGGAGCCCAGAATTCTGGTTGCAAGAGGAAGGGAAAGAAAAAGTTTTTTTTAGCTTACGAGAAGCTTAAAACCAGAAGACATTCTATTTATGAGCTGGGGAAAAAGAAGAAATTGCTTAGGTATGACGTGTGGAAGCAACAAAATAAGACAACAACAAGAAATAATTACAGAACAATGTAATTTATTGCTAGGGAAAAGAACTGGATAACCACTCAAAGGTCTTATTTGCTTTTGTCAAACCCACGTACCCTCTAGTCACTATTTCTGTACTTAGACTCTCAGGAGACACAATAATGAAAACATTCCTGGTCAAATGCACTCTTTATTTCTAAATAGGTTTCTACACTGAATCTTTATTTTTTCTACTTTTTTTTACCAGGTGAGTTAGATATAAATACCCTTTTTACAATAATTCTTTAAATTACCTTAAGAGTCAGGTCTGGGCATCTCCATACCTGAGTCTCATCAGCTAACTATAGTCAGGGTTGTCCTGAAACAAAGGGCTGGGTTACCAAATGTTTACCAGGAGAGAAAAAATAGTTTAGGATGTAATGTCACACTTCTATAATCCTTTAATTCAATTGATAAAACATTCCATCTGCTTGTATTGAGAAAAGAAGTGAGTTCAAGGGATCATTTCCTGGTGGTCTTACTGTACAGTCTTTGTGAGAATAAGCTTTGTGCCTTGACACATGACTGAATCTTTGCTTCTGGCATTTGAAGATGGGGCTCTGCTGAAGACTGCTTGGTCACCAACTTGGCAAAAGTTCTTGTGGAAAAATACTGTGGATCTTATGAACTTGTTTTTAATATATTTGTGTTTAATAATAGAATCATGGAGTTTAAGTTAAAGTTAAAATTAAGACTTTAACTTGCTAGTAATAAAAAATTTTAAACAAAAAAAGTCTAAAGAGAGTCGAATATATGGTAAATTTTTGATTAGAAGTGAGTGTGAAGTAAGAACCTCAGTAATGAAGCCCTGCTTGAGGTAGGCTAACTGGATGAGGACATTATACAGGAGAACTCAGCCCACCAGGAGACATTAAGAGAGATTTGAGTGCTGAGGGATCTTCACAAAGAGATAAAGCAGAGAGTAGATGATTTTTGCAGAGGGCCAAAAAACCTCTTGCTTTTTCATAAATTTGCTTATGGACAACTCTACCCTGTTGATTTCAAACTGAACATCACAATTTCTGGATCTTAGGACATATAAAAGTCAAAATATTATATTAGCTAGTTAATTTTTAAATAACATCATTTGTTACTTTGGGACACTTTCTCAGATTGCATCATCCATGACAGTAAGTAATGGTAGACATTTATTACTTATAATGATCCAAATGAGTGTTCATGTACTCTCTGTGCTGTTCCCCAGGGTTACTCAGAGTAAATCTTTGGATTCTATGGAACATTCACTTTGAGTTGCTTGTACGGCTTTCCGATTCGAGAAATGAGTCTTTAGAAACCTAGCAATATTTAGAGACATTTTTAATTATCTGACAATTGCAAGAATTCTAGGAAGGAATATCCTTTATGGAACTCTAACTTCTCTTAGACTCCCAATAGAAATGGTATTGATTGTAAATAATAAAAGTAATACCCAAAGATCTGTTCCTAAAGGCCCAAATGCTCCTAGAATACGCTGTTCCACTCCTTGAGGACAAACAAATTAAAGACCAGTCTTCTGGGCTTTGTCCCGAGAGTCTGAGACCACATTAAGGATGATGAAGTTAAAGATGTCGTGATTTATAGATAAGAAAACTGAGTATTAGGTTAAGGGACTAGCCTGAGGTCTCAAAATGGCATAACTCAGGGTTTTTGACTGGACTACAGTTTTCTTTCCATTATGTTATGACTATTAACACTTTATTATTTTATGTTTTATTTATTTTTTTTAAAAAATGACTGTGGCCAAGGGAATTGTCCTACCATAACATATGAAGTTAGTCTGATTCAAGTCAAATGAATGAAGTCTTAGGAAAATTTCCCAATAGAAAAGGGAGAGAGAGAAGAAAAGAAAAGAAAAGAAAGTAGATTCAGTATTATATATCAAAGACTTATTTACAATAAAGAACCAGTAGATATCACAGGGTTGTTTTATTAAATAAATATATTAGGTTGTTTCATTAAACATATTAGGTTGCCATTAAAAGTAGTGGCAAAATCTGCAATTACTTTTGCACCAATCTAAATAGATTTAATTTAAAGATCTACAGGGACTTACTGGAAAAATGTTGTTGCCTATCATTGGCTTAAAATGAGCCCTCAATAAAGGGCATCAAAATCGGTAAAGAGGAAGTCAAATTGTAGCTGTTGCTGATGATATGATTGTTTACCTAGAAAATCCTAAAGACTCCTCCAGAAAGCTTCTAGAACTGATAAAACAATTCAGCAAAGTTTCTGGAGACAAAATTAATGTACAGAAATCAGTAGCTCTTCTATACACCAACAGTGACCAAGATAAGAATCAAATCAAGCACTCAACCGCTTTTACAATGGCTGTAATAAAATAAAATAAAATAAAATAAAATAAACACTTAAGAATATATCTAACCTAGGAGGTGAAAGACCTCTACAAGGAAAATTAGAAAACACTGCTGAAAGAAATCATAGATGACACAAACAGAAACACATCCCATACTTATAGATGGGTGGAAAAATATTGTGAAAATGACAATACTGCCAAGTGCAATCTACAAATTCACTGTAATTGCCTTCAAAATACCACCATGATTCCTCACAGAATTAGAAAACAATGATTCTAAAATTCTTATGGAAGCAAAAAAGAACTCACATAGCCAAAGCAAGACTAAGCAAAAAGAACAAATCTGGAAGCATCATAATACTTGATTTCAAACTATACTGTAAGGCCATAGTAAACAAAACAGCATGGTACTGATACAAAAATAGGCACATAGACCAATGGAACAGAATAGAGAACCCAGAAATAAATCCAAATACTTACAGTCAACTGATCTTCAACAAAGCCAAAAATTAAAAAAAAACAAACAACCATATAGTGGAGGAAGAACATCCCATTAAACAAATGATGCTGTAGTAATTGGCAAACCACATGTAGGAGAATGAAACTGGATCTTCGCCTCTCAGCTTATACAAAACTTAACTCAAGAATAGTAATGTAGGTTGAGCATTCCTGATCTGAAAATTCAAAATCTGAAATGCTTCAAAATCCAAAACTTTTTGCGTGCCAACTGCCCATCCTCCTGAGCTGCAATATATCTTTTCTGCACATGCCCAGATTTCTCTAGACAAGGGGGGATGAAAACACAAAGGGTAATAAAATGTTATGTGTGCAGGCAAGACACACTCATGTCCTACATGGGGCCAAGACTTACATGTATTACTCACTGTTTTTTTTTCTCTCTGCTCTGTGGTTTAAAGATACTGTTGAAAATGTCAAAAGGTCAATATACCACCCATAGGGTAGTGCAAATGTTCCAAAATCTGAGAAAAAACAAAATCTGAAACAATTCTGGTCCAAAGCATTTCAGATAAAGGATACTCAACCTGTAATAGCCAACACTTATTGATTGCATATACCATTAGATGAAGTAGGCTACCCAATCATCTTCACTTCACAGATGAATCTGAGACATAGAAAGATCAATGACTTGTTTAAGGTCATACAGCTATGAGTGATAAAGCAGGACTTGAATCTAGATCATCTGAGTCTAAAGATCCATACTCTGAAGAAATATGAGTTATGATACCTTTATTCATGTTTATTGTCTATTTGGAGTTCTTTTTCTTAAAGGATCTATTCATATCCTTTGCTCTTTGTTTTATTTACATAATAACTTGATGAAATTTTATTACTTAAGTCAGAGTGATACTTCTTGATTGTGTTTCCAATGCCTTGGACTTGTCAAAAGACCAACTTATAGTGGATCAACATGAAATGGCTTTCATAATATTTAGATATTTTCTGGCTTATACAATTATTGTGTCATAAACTATTAGGAATTACTTTGTATATTTTGTATTCTCATAATGGAGAAAATGCTGGGTCTTCATTCTCAATGTTCTTAAATAGTAATTTAGAAAATGCTTATGAGATTTTAAAAATGAATATTTAGTGGTTAGGTCTACTTAAGATATTCTTAAATAAAACACTTAAAAACTCACAATTTTATTTTTTCCAAGGATATGTAGTTGCTGTGAATATTTTAATCTTTGAGGATATTGCATAATTTTAACTGGCAGAAAACATAAATGTACCAACCAAGTTAAAAATTATGAAGAGTAGCTTCCAAGAAAAATTGTCAAGCTCAGATGTTGACTTCCTTTATCCTGTTGATATAGTAAAGGTCATTGGTTCCAGTTAATATGGCCTGGTTAGTTTTACAGACATGAATGTTAAAGTCTAACCCCTGCCCTGTCTTTCTCTTCACTTTCTTGGACTGATTTGTTTACTCGTTAACATAGTTTTTGCTTTTTGCTGTTTTCACTGTTAAATTGGGTTTTCAAAGGAATACAGAAAAATTGTCTGCTACTGCAGTAACATAAACCAGCCAGAATAAACACACACACATGCACACACATACACACACACACACACACACGTGCATAGCCTTCTGTCTGAAGCCAAATGAATATTTCAAATGTTATTCTCAGTTGTTTGAGTCTAGAATTATATGACAACAGAAACTGCTATTAAGACAGGAAGCAAGAGAGGAAACCTTTGCTAAAGTAGTGGCTAATTATGTAATTAAGTAGTGGAACATTACTTTGGATATGCTTAGTTAACATCTCTGCTATGATGTTTGCAGATTGTCTGTCATAAATACAGGTGAGACCATGAAACATTTGCTTGGCTGACGTAAGCAACACTAGACTTCAGCCCAAACAGTTGATGTATCTCTCATTCGTAAGAATAGATACAGATATTGTCCCTCAGTTCAGGTCTATACCTTCCTTTTCTCTCCATCAGCCCAGGCTATTCTTTGACCTGTGACTTTCCTATCTCTAGTTTTCTCACAATTGTCTCATCCATTGTTCATTCTCTTAGTGTCTTTTCAGGTAGGTTCCATGGAGACAGGAGGGGAACGGTTGAGGAGAGGTGGGGGAGGGTAAGTCTGTAAGCCACTGAGGCAACTACTTCCTTTCCTACCCTTATCCTCTCTCCACCTCAGGGTAGTTTCAGAGTATTTCTGATCACCTCTCTACAAGTCTCTCTTTTTCTTGTTCAGCTTCCTAACTACAGACTATGCCTCATCTGCTCTTATGAAATGCTTAGAGATTCTTCTGAATATGAGGCAAGTTTTACTACATAAACCTTCCATTATCAGCTGCATCATTATTATCTTTGCTACTAGAGTGGAAGCAGAGGAAAGAAAAATCAAAACCCTGGATAGATAGTAAGCATTTTTTACTATCTTTTACAATAAGTCATATTGTACCGTTAATTACTAAAACTGTGAGGAAAACCATAAAAATAGTTTCATGCTTGCTTGAAGACCAGGAGAATATGACAAATGCTGTGAGACTAAATTTCTCATTTGACCAGGGAAAAGCTCTAGATAGAAGCAAAAAATGTGGAACGAAATGTAGAAGTAGACTGACCAATTCTTGAGGCTTTTAGGAGGTGATAGGGCACTGTCCAATATGGTAACCTCATTTATCATCACTCCCAGGAGCCTCTGATTTCAGTTCCCAAGATCTTCATTGAGCCACCACATTCTGCTGGAAGCCCTCCCTAGCTCATGAGACCTGCATCTGGTGCTTGGATATAGGAGTAGGAGAAGGTCCTAGAGAGAAAATTGATGAACAACAGCTGATTTTATTCTGTTGATGTGTTTCATTTGGCCAATATGATGTCTTTTTCTTTGTTTTATTACTTTGAAGGATTTTAGGTGTGGAATATGCTGTCTTCAGTTTACCATTCTCCCCACCACTCTCTAGTACCAAATACATTACAGTTTCAGTTATTTGTGTTGGCTGC
The DNA here is from genome assembly GCA_963573385.1 of Cacajao melanocephalus. Taxonomy (NCBI): domain Eukaryota; kingdom Metazoa; phylum Chordata; class Mammalia; order Primates; family Pitheciidae; genus Cacajao; species Cacajao melanocephalus. Next base: position 29,181 of record CAUYLG010060021.1, read on the forward strand.
CCAATACTGAAGGCATTTATGATTCTGATTACAATTCCATAGCTGGAAAAGCAGTATAGAGAGGCACCTTCTTACTTCCTCCCTGGGTTTATGTAGAACGGGGTCTTTTGTAAACCTATATTGAGGAAGAGGGGAAAGGGCCGCTCTCCGATACCCCATAAGTGTTGTTTTATTATTTCATTTGCCTTTCATCTTTTCACTCTTATGTATTTTTTAGTTTTAAATAGAGATGGGATTTTGCTACGTTGCCCAAGCTGCCCTCAAACTCCTGGGTGCAAGCAATTCTTCCTCTTAGGTTGCTGGGACTACAGGTGCATGCTACTGTGCCCAATTTAGTTTTATTTCTAATTCTGTTTTTCTTAAACTTACCAGTTATAGGTAGGTGCCTAGACTACATTCTCAATCATGGCGTCTGTCTTCTTTCACACTCAAGCCTACATTTTGCTATACTAACAAAGTGTTCATGCTGAAATGATGAATACGGTTTCCAATAAAAATGTATGTATTTTTATATATTTTCTTTTGAAAAATCAACAACAAAATAGAGCAATATAAATTCTGACACAACCATATATTTCTGACATCTTTTTTTTCTTTAGCAAAAACAGTTCAACTGACAAGAACTCATTTGTTGAAATTTGTAGTTTTAGATTGTTTACCTTTCAGTAAACGATAATATTTGTTAATTGGGGTTCAAATACATACTTTTTTCTTAATATATTACCTATACTTTCAAAGTAATAAATAGGAAATATTACTATAAGGAATTTAAATCTTAACCTCATTTTTATTGTGATTGACAATATAATCTATTTTCTTTTTACTGCTGGCTATTAACTAGTAGATTTTGTGGACAATGTGACTGTTTGGCTAACAAACAAAAATTGAAAAATAAGAAAAGAACTTATGAAATTCTAAAAAGTGTAAGAAGTCTTTCTTCTTTCCTGATAATTTCTCTGCAAAATTAACAAAACAATGAGCTGTTGTAACTTCGTTTCCAGGGAGAAGTGAGAGAGAATTAAACACAGTTTGTAGAACCACATGATCCGGCAATCCCATTTCTGCATATATGTTCAAAATAATTGAAATCAATATCTCAAAGAGATGTCTTCACTCCCATGTTCATTGCAGTATTATTCACAATAGCCAAGAAATGGAAGTAACCTAAGTGTTGACAGATAAATCAATAAGGAAAATGTGCCATGTATACACACACACACACACACACACACACACACAGAGGAATATTATTCAGCCTGAAAAAGAAGAAAATCCTGCTATTTGCAACAATATCGATAAACCTAGAAGACATTATACTAACCCAAATAAGCCAGACACAGAAAGATAAATACCGCATGATCTCACTGATATATGGAATCTAAAAAACTTGAACTTAATAGAAACAGAGAGTAGAGTGGTGGTTGCTGGGACCTAGGAGTTGGGGAAAAT
>CAUYLG010060023.1:0-52039 GCA_963573385.1 Cacajao melanocephalus
AAAGGGAGGGGGGAAGGGGAGGGGAGGGGAGGGAAGGGAAGAAGAAAGACATGGTGCATGTCTGTAGTCCCAGCACTTTGGGAGGCTGAGGCAGACAGATCACAACATAGTGAGACCCCATATCTACAAAAAATACAAAAATTAGCCATCGTGGTGGTATGTGCCTGTAAGTCCCAGCTAGCTACTTAGGAGGCTGAAGTGGAAGGATCTCTTGAGACCAGGAATTTGAGGCTGCAGTGAGCCCTAATCATGCCACTGCACTCCAGCCTGAGTGAAAGAGGGAGACCCTGTCTCAAAAAAAAAAAAAAAAAAAGGAAGGAGAGAGAGGAAGGGAAGGGAGGAAGGGAGGGAAGGTGAGACGGAGGGAGGGAGGGGAAAAGAGAGAGAAAAGGGATAAGGAGTTTTGAGATATAAAGGGCAAAAGTTACCATTTTTTGAACACTTACTCTATATCAAGCACTGGGTAGGTACGTTACCTTTTTTTTTTTTTTTTTTTTTAGACAGAGTCTTGCTCTGTACTCCAGGCGAGATTGCAGTGGCACAATCACAGCTCACTGTAGCCTCAACCTCCTGGGTTAAAGCAATTCTCCTGCCTCAGCCTCCCGAGCTGTGGGACTACAGGCATGCACCACCACGCCCAACTAATTTTGGTATTTTTAGTAGAGACAAGGTGGCACCATGTTGGCCAGGCTGGTCTTGAACTCCTGGCCTCAAGTGATCCACCCACCTCAGCCTCCCAGAGTGCTGGGATTACAGGTGTGAGCCACTGTGCCGGCCCAGTACCTTATCTTTAAACCTCCCAGCATCCCTGTAAGGTAGATATTATTACCTCCATGATAGAGATGAGAACATTGAAGTTTAGATAATTTAAATGACTTGTACAAGGAGGTCAGGGCCAGAATTAAAATTCAGGTCTATTAGGATGCAAAATTTATGTGATTTCCACTATAACCAAGTCTATTTTCACATTGCTATAAGGAAATACCTGAGACTGGGTCATTTATAAAGAACCAGTGTTCTATTGACTCACAGTTCCGTGGGGCTGGGGAGGCCTCAAGAAACTTACAATCATGGCAGAAAGTACCTCTTCACAGGGTAGCAGGAGAGAGAGTGAGAGCCGAGCAAAGCAGGAAGCCCCTTAGAAAACTGTCGTATCTCGTGAGAACTCACTCATTATCACGAGAACAGCATGGGGGAACTGCCCCAATGATTCAATTATCTCCATCTGGTCCCACTCTTGACACATGGAGATTATTACAATTCAGTGTAAGGTTTCGGTGAGGACACAGAGCCAAACCATATCATTGCACCCCTGGCCCCTCCCAACTCTCATTTCCTCACATTTCAAAACACAATCATGCCCTTCCAACAGTTCCCCCAAAGTCTTTTTATTTTATTTTATTTCTTCCCATTGCATTCATAGAGGATTTTTTCTTTCAAGATAGGGTCTCACTCTGTCACCCAGGCTGGAGAGCAGTGGCATGATTTCCATTCACTGCAACCTCTGCCTCCTGGGCAATTCTCCCACCTCAGCCTCCTGAGTAGCTGGGACTACAGGCATGCGCCACCATGCTGGGCTAATTTTTTGTATTTTTTTAGTAGAGATGGGGTTTCACCATGTTGGCCAGGCTAGTCTTGAACTCCTGACCTTAGGTGATCCACCCAACTCGGCCTCCCAAAGTGCTGGGATTATAGGCGTGAGCCACTGCACCTGTTCTGAGTCCCCCAGAGTCTTAACTCATTCCAGCATTAATGCAAAAGTCCAAGTCCAAAGTCTCATCTGTGACAAGGCAAGTCCCTTCCACCTAGGAGCCTGTAAAATAGCAAGTTATTTACTTCCCTGATATGGTGGGAGTACAGGCATTGGGTAAATACACCCATTCCAAATGGGAGAAATTGACCAAAATGTGGCTACAAGCCCCATGCAAGTCCAAAATCCAATAAAGCAGTCATTAAATCTTAAAGTTCCATCATGATCTCCTTTGACTCCATCTCTCACATCCAGGTCATGCTGATGCAAGAGGTGGGCTCCCAGGGCCTTGGCAGCTTCACCTCCATGGCTTTGCAGGGTACAGCCCCCCTCCCAGGTGCTTTCAGAGGCTGGCATTGAGTGTCTGCAGCGTTTCCAGGCACATGGTGCAAGCTGTTGGTGGATCTATCATTCTGGGGTCTGGAGGATGCTGGTTCTCTTCTCACAGCTCCACTAGGCAGTGCACCAGTGGGGACTCTGTGTGGGGGGTCCCACCTCATATTTCTCTTCCACACTGCCCTAGCAGAGGTTCTGCATGAAGGCCCTACTCCTGCAACAAACTTCTGCATGGATATCCAGGCATGTCCATACATCCTCTGAAATCTAGGGAGAGGTTCCCCAACCTCAGTTTTTGACTTCTGTGCACCCACAGGCTCAACACCACGTGGAAGCTGCCAAGGTTTGGGGCCTGCATCCTCTGAAGCAATGGCCCGAGCTGTACCTTGGCCCCTTTTAGCCATGGCTGGAGTGGCTGGGACACAGGCCAACAAGTCCCAAGTTTGCACACAGCAGGGGGCCCTGAACCTGCCCCAGGAAACCATTTTTACCCTCCTAGGATTCCAGGCCTGTGATGGGAGGGGTTGTCTTGAATGTCTCTGATGTGCCCTGGAGACATTTTCCCCATTGTCTTGTTGATTCACTTTTGGCTACTTATTACTTATGTAAATTTCTGCAGCACCCTTGAATTTCTCCCTGGGAAATGGGGTTTTTTTTCTACTGTATCATCAGGCTGCAAATTTTCCAAACTTTTATGTTTTGTCACCTCTCAAATGCTTTGCTGCATAGAAAGTTCTTCCACCAGAAGGCTGGGCATGGTGGCTCACGCCTGTAATCCTAGCACTTTGGGAGGCTGAGGCAGGCAGATCATCTGAGGTCAGGAGTTCAAGACCAGCCTGACCAACATGATGAAACCCCATCTCTACTTAAAAAATACAAAAATTAGCCAAGTGTGGTGGCATGTGCCTGTAATCCCAGCTACTTGGGAGGCTGAGACAGGAGAATCACTTGAACCTGGGAGGCAGAGGTTGCAGTGAGCCAAGATCGTGCCATTGCACTCCAGCCTGGGCAACAAGAGTGAAACCTTTGTCTCAAAAAACAAAAAACAAAAAAAAGAAAGTTCTTCCACCAGATACCCTAAATCATCTCTCTCAATTTCAAAGTTCTCAAGGGCAGCATCAAAAAGCCACCAGTCTCTTTGCTAAAGCATAGCAAGAGTGACCTTTACTTCAGTTCCTAACAATTTTCTTATCTCCATCTGAAACCACCTCAGCCTGGACTTCATTGTTCATATCACTATCAGCATTTTTGTCAAAGCCATTCAACATGTCTCTAGAAAGTTCCAAACTTTCCACATCTTTCTGAATTCTTCTGAATCCTCCAAACTGTTCCAACCTCTGCCCATTACCCACTTCCAAAGTTGCTTCCACATTCTCAGGTATCTTCTAGCAATGCCCCACTCATTCCCTGTACCAATTTACTGTATTAGTTCATTCTCACACTGCTGTGAAGAAATACACAAGACTGGGTATTTACAAAGGAAAGAGGTTTAATTGACTCACAGTTCCACATGCTTGGTATGGCCTCAGGAAACGTACAATCATGGCAGAAGGGAGGCAAACACATCCTTTTTCTCATGGCAGCAGGAGAGAGAAGTGTCAGCAGGAGAAATGCCAGATGATTTAAAAACCATCAGATTGGCTGAGCACAGTGGCTCATGCCTGTAATCCCAGCATTTTGGGGGGCCGAGGTGGGCGGATCATGAGGTCAAGAGATCGAGACCATCCTGGCCAACATGGTGAAACCCCATCTCTACTAAAAATACAAAAATTAGCTGGATGTGGTAGCGCCCGCCTGTAGTCCCAGCTACTCAGGAGGGTGAGGCAAGATAATTGCTTGAACCCAGGAGGTGAAGGTTGCAGTGAGCTGAGATTACACCACTGCACTCCAGCCTGGCGACAGAGCCAGATTCAGTCTCAAAAAAACAAACAAACAACAACAAAAACAAAATCAGATCTTGTGAGAACTCACTATTATCAGACCAGCATGGGGTAACTGCCCCAATGATTCAATTATCTACACCTGTTCCCACCCTTGACACATGGTATTATTACAATTCAAGGTAAGATTTGGTTGACGACACAGAGCCAAACCATATCACCAAGCTTCCTATCAGTGTATTATTTTATTGTATTTCTACATATTACTAATATATATTTTTATTTATTTGTTAATTTTTTTTGAGATGGCATTTCAATCTTTCTGCCCAGGCTGGAGTGCAATGGTGCAATCTCGGTTCACCCCATCTCTGCCTCCCGGGTTCAAGCGATTCTCCTGTCTCAGCCTCCCGAATAGCTGAGATTACACACGCACCACCACGCCCGGCTATTTTTTTATTATTATTTTTAATAGAGATGGGGTTTCTCTGTGTTGGTCAGGCTGGTCTCGAACTCCCAATCTCAGGTGATCCACCTGCCTTGGCTTCCCAAAGTGCTGGGATTACAGGTGTGAGCCACCGCGCCCGGCCTATTATTAATATGTTAATTCCGGTCAAGCTTATATGTTTTTCAGACTTTCTTTGTGTTCCCCTCTAGTTTGTCGTAGTACAGTATAAGTTTCTTTTCATTTCTTACCTTATTAAGGAGAAGGTGAGGGAAGTATTGCCGTTATCTAGTGCCTTCTTCATTCCACTATTGTATATTTTCTCTTTTTTTTTTCTTGAGACAGGTTCTGGCTCTGTCGCCCAGGCTAGAGTGCAGTGGCATGAACACAGCTCACTGCAGTCTCAACCTCCTGGGCTCAAGTGATCCTCCTGCCTCAGCCTCCCCAGTAGCTGGGACCACAGGTGTGTGCAACCACACCTGGCTAATTTTTCTATAATTATTTTTTGAAGAGATGGAGGTCTCGTTACATTGCCTATCCTGGCCTTGAACTTTTGGCTCAATCAATCCTCCTGCCTCAGCCTCCCAAAGTTCTGGCATTGAAGGTGTAAGCTAATGTTCCTGGTCTGAGATTGAGACTGAAAGAAAACTGGGAGTTTACGCAGGAGGAGAAGAGATTAGAGAGTACTCAGGCAGGAGAATCGCTTAAACCCGGGAGGTGGAGGTTTCGGTGAGCTGAGATCGCGCCATTGCACTCCAGCTCAGACAACAAGAGCGAAACTCCTTCTCAAAAAAAAAGAAAAAAAAAAGAGAGAGAGAGTATTGGCCGGGCAATCTCAGCACTTTGGGAGGCTGAGGTGGGTGGATCACAAGGTCAAGAGATCGAGACCATCCTGGCCAACATGGTGAAACCCCATCTCTACTAAAATACAAAAAAAAAAAATTAGCTTGGCGTGGTGGTGCATGCCTGTAGTCCCAGCTACTCCAGAGGCTGAGGCAGGAGAATTGCTTGAACCCGGGAGGTGGAGGTTGCAGTGAGCCGAGATCACGCCACTGCACTCCAGCCTGGCACCTGGCGACAGACCAAGACTCTGTCTCAAAAAAAAATTAAAAATTAAAAAAAGAGAGTATTCAGTATTTGAGAAAGAGTCTCGCATAGGCAAATGCACCAAGACGTAAAGAAGGCATGAACTGAGGAACTACAAGAAGTTGGTACTGCTGAAATCTAAAGGGGAAGGGGCAAAGAGCAGTGGAGGGAGATTAGGCAGAGGCCAAATTGTGGAGCACTCTTGCAATGAGTGCTAAGGGCTTTGAACTTTATCTTGAGAGTGATGGGAATCCAGGAAAGCTTATAATGAGGGAACTAGCAGCAGATGCTTTTGGTAGAAGAATGGAGCATGGACAAGGGAACAAGACTGATATCAGGAAAACCTATTAAGAGGCTGTGATAATAGGTCAGAGAAGAAATGACAAGACCCTGAACTAAGGCTGTGGCAGTGTAGATGGGAGAATGAGTCAGGAGATGGTTAGGAATTGTGATAAGAACTTGGAAGCCATTTTGGATGAATGAAGGGGGTGGGGTTGTAGGTGAGTCCCTGTTTCTGACATTCACCTGGACAAAAAATATAGAAGTTTGGGAAGATATTATGTTTTTTTTTCCTCCTTCTGCTACCCAGGCTGGAGTGCAGTGGCATGATCTTCGTGCTCACTACAACCTCTGCCTCCTGGGGTCAAAGGATCCTCCCACCTCAGCCTCCCAAGTGGTTGGGAGTATAGGTGCATGCCACCACACCAGGCTAATTTTTTGAATTTTTTGTACAGATTGAGTGATCCATTTGCCTCAGCCTAGCGAAGTGCTGGAGTCACAGGCGTGAGCCACCGCACCCAGTGAAATTATGTTCTTGACTTCAGTGTTGAGTGCTGGCAAAATTAAATCTAAATCCCTTGACATAGTATTCAAGGTCCTTGATGATATGACCCCAAACTATATTTCCAGCTTCATCTCCCCAATACAACTTTTTGCACATAAGATTACCAAAAGCTGTCCTTTCAGACTGTGTACCTTTTTTTTTTTTTTTTCGAGATAGTTACACTCTTGTTGCCCAGGCTGGAGTGCAATGGTATGATCTCGGCTTACTGCAACCTCCACCTCCCGGGTTCAAGCAATTCTCCTGCCTCAGCCTCCCGAGTAACTGGGATTATAGGCATGTGCCACCAAGTTCGGATAATTTTGTATTTTTTTGTAGAGATGGGGTTTCTCCATGTTGGTCAGGCTGGTCTCAAACTCCCGACCTCAGGTGATCCGCCCACCTTGGCCTCCCAAAGTGCTGGAATTACAGGCGTGAGCCACTGCTCCAGGCGAGACTGTGTATCTTAAAAAAAAAATTTTTTTTTGTAGAGATTGGAGTCTCGCTATGTTGCCCAAGCTGCTCTTGAACTCCTGGGCTCAAGCCATCCTCCTGCCCTGCCCTCCCAAAGCACTAGGATTACAGGCATGAGCCATCATGTCTGGGCTGTAGCTATTTTTTCAAACTCCTGACTCCATCAGGTAGTTATGTCTCAGGAGCATGCCAGAATATCATCAGAGGAAACATAGGAATAAGTAATGAGAAAACGAGATGAGTATGTGTACATATATATATATATATATATACACATACATATATACATATATTCATATCACAAGTGATGAATTAAGAGGTGACATTTCAGCTGTATGATTGTTAAATTGGCTCCCAATGAATTATTCTTCTCTGTATCCATGCCCCTTCGCAATGTGACTCTGCTGCTCCTCCCATCAAGTAGTAGAGTCTCTTTCCCCTCCACTTGAATCTCGGCTGACCATGTAACTGGCATTGACGAATCAAATGTAACATCGTGGGATCTCTGAGCCCAGGCAGGCCTTATGAGAACTAGCAGCTTGTTTTGCCCTTGGAACCCAGTTGCCATATAAAGAAGTGCAGGCTATGCTACTGGAAAGAAGCCATGTAGAGAGAGAAGACCAGCTAGGACAGTGTCCCAGCTGAGCCAAGCCCCCAGATGATCCATTAGCTGACTGCAGCCACATGAGTGAACCCAGACCAGCAGAACTGTCCAGCCAACCCACAGAATCTTAGGAAATAATAAAGCACGTTGGTTTTTGTTGATGTTGTTGTTGTTGATTTGGAGATGGAGTTTCACTCTTGTTGCCCAGACTGGAGTGCAATGGCGCAATCTCAGCTCACCGCAACCTCCACCTCCTGGGTTCAAGCAATTCTCCTGCCTCAGCCTCCCATGTAGCTGGGATTACAGGCATGTGCCACCACCATGCCTGGCTAATTTTGTATTTTTTTAGTAGAGACGGGTCTTCACCACCATATTGGTGAAGCTGGTCTCAAACTCCTGACCTCGTGATCCGCCCACCTCAGCCTCCCAAAGTGCTGGGATTACAGGCATGAGCTACCGCACCCGGCAGCACGTTGTTTTAAGCCACTCAGTCTTGGGGGATTTTGTTACGCAGCAATAAGTAGGTGAGACAAGCTGGCAATAGAAAGATGAGTAGGAATTCTCCAGGAAGGTAATGGAGGAAGAAGCTTTCTGGGCAAAGTGAAGCAAAGATGCAGAGGAGGAAAAGTGTATGGTCTGTCTCAAGAATGGCAAGTGGTATTGTGTGGTTAAAGAAAAAAAATGAAAGTGCACATCAGAGAGCAGTGGGATGAAAGAGTAAACTGGTCTCAGTTTGGAAGAGAAACGTGTTGTAACCAGTTGCAATTTAATGATGAGCTTTGGCTATACTGCATCTTAGAATATCATATAGGAGTTGTGTTTCTCCTGTACTGTGCCTTTCATCTGTGAACAGTTTACTCCCAAACTTCCTCAAAGAAATGATCGTTATCAGGTCATTATCTGGTTTCCTGCAATGCCATTATGTAGAGATTACTAAGAAGCACTTTCAGAATTCAGCTGCCTGCTCAGTTGGTAGGGTAATGTTGGCTTTCATTTTTGGGGTTTGGTTTACTGTTTATTTATTAGAGAAGCAAACATTTATTGAGTTCCTAGCATATGGCAGGTGCTTGGAATTCAAAACAATAAGCCACAGTTCTTGTCTTCTAGAAGTTTATCGTTTATCTGAAGAGATGGACAGGCAGTAGGAAACTACAACACAGCATGCTTAGCCCCAGGGAGGACGGAGAGAATTTCATATTATTAAGAAAATATAGGCGTGGTGGACCATGCCTGTAATCCTAGTGCTTTGGGAGGCCAAGGCAGGTGGATCACTTGAGGTTAGTAGTTTGAGACCAGCCTGGCCAATATGGTGAAACCCTGTCTCTACTAAAAATACAAAATTAGACCCGGCACTGTGGCTCATGCCCGTAATCTCAGCACTTTGGGAGGCAGAGGTGGGCGGATCATGAGATCAGGAGTTCCAGACCAGCCTAACCAACATGGTGAAAACCCATCTCTACTAAAAATACAAAAAAATTACTCAGGTGTGGTGGTGTGCACCTGTAATCCCAGCTACTCAAGAGGCTGAGGTAGGAAAATCTCTGGAACCCAGGAGGCGGAGGTTGCAGTGAGCCAAGGTGACAGAGCATGACTCCAACTCAAAAAAAAACAAAAAAATTAGCCGGGCATGGTGGCACATGCCTGTAATCCCAGCTACTTGGGAGACTGAGGCAGGAGAATTGCTTGAACTTAGGAGGTAGAGGTTGCAGTGAGCCGAGATCATGCCATTGCACTCCAGCCTGGGCAACAAGAACAAAACTCTGTCTCAAAAATAAACAAATAAATAAATAAATAAATAAATAAATATGTAGGCCGGGCACGGTGGCTCACACCTGTAATCCCAGCACTTTGGGAGGCTGAGGCAGGTGGATCATGAGGTCAGGAGATCAAGACCATCCTGGCCAACATGGTGAAACCCCGTCTCTACTAAAAATACGGAAATTAGCTGTGCTTGGTGACATGCACCAGAAATCCCAGCTACTCGGGAGGCTGAGGCAAGAGGTTATCTTGAACCAGGAAGATGGAGGTTGCTATGAGCCGAGATTGCACCATAGCACTCCAGCCTGGCGACAGAGCGAGACTTCCTTTCAAAGAAAAAAAAAATAGCTAGGTAGGCCAGGCATGGTGGCTCACGCCTGTAATCCCAGCACTTTGGGAGGCTGAGGTGGGTGGATCACCTGATTATAGGAGTCAGAGACCAGCCTGGCCAACATGGTGAAACCCCATCTCTACTAAAAATACAAAAATTAGCCAGGCATGGTGGTGGGCACCTGTAATCCCAGCTACTTGGGAGGCTGAGGCAGGAGAATTGCTTGAACCTGGGAGGCAGAGGTTGCAGTGAGCCGAGATTGCGCCACTGCACTCCAGCCTGAGCAACAAGAGCGAAACTCCGTCTCCAAAAAAAAAAAAAAAAAAAAAAAATTAGCTGGATACAATGGCATATGCCCGTAATCCCAGCTACTTGGGAGACTGAGAATTGCTCCAACCTAGGAGTTGGATGTTGCAATGAGCTGAGATTGTGCCACTGCACTCCAGCCTGGGTGACAGAGACTCTGCCTCAAATAATAATAATAATACTTTCATCAGTTCTTTTCACCTAATCTTTCCTCTGGCTCATTAGCCTTGAACACCCTGACTCAATCGATCATTCCACCTCACCCTCCCAAGTAGCTGGAACTACAGGTGGGTAGCACTGCACCCAGCTTATACACCATTGTATCACCTGTGTAGATCCATGTACCCACCACCACAGTCAGGATACTGAACAATTCCAGCATCACAGATTCTTCCTGTTGCCCTTTTATAGACACACCCTCCCTTCCCCAATCCATGGCAACCACTTACTCTGCCCTCCATTTCTTAAATTTTGTTATTTCAAAAATGCTATATAAATAGGCACTTTTCAAAAGTTTTCTGCACTCAGAGTGAGAAACATATGCAGCGCTACAGTATTTCAAGAAGGGTAAAAACCTTCTTGTGTTTTCTTAAGCCATTTGAAGGAAAATATTTCCTTCCAGCAGAGTAAAATTGACTCACTTTCTGGGTATTTTACTCTAGTAAATTTCTACTTTAGTAATGGTGGCTGAATCCCCTTAGCAGTGGGCACTGTTTCAAGAAGTGGATTCTATGAAAGAAAACAGCCTCCCCACACCCTATATAGTTCAGACAGAACTTTGGGGCTGAAGGAAAGAAAAGTTTTTGTCTGAAATTTATACATCAAAATTGTCACACATTGATAAAGGACAGAAATTCAAACCTAATATACAAAAATGGAGTCAGGCATGGTGGCTTATGTAATTGCAGTACTTTGAGAGGCCAAGGCAGGAAGATCAATTAGGTCCAGGAGTTCAAGACCAGCTTGGGCAACATAGGGAGACCCCCATCTCTACAGAAAAATGTTTTAAAAATAGCTGAGTGTGGTGGCACAGCCTGTGGTCCTAGTTACTCGGGAGGGTGAGGTGGGAGGATTGCTTGAGTCCAGAGGTTGAGGCTGCTGTGAGCTACGATCTTGGCACTGTACTCCAGGCTGGGTGAAAGAGGAAGATCTTGTCCCTCCCACCCAAAAAAAACATAAGAAAAATGCTTGATTTATACTGATAGTCTCATATTCCATTTCATATTCCATCTTGGAACCAAATATTTAGATTCTTTGGGGCTATCAGAGAAAATGTGCTTTCCTTTCAACATAAAGTTGCTATAAGTAGGATTGAAGTTTATCCAAGTTCATTAGAAGATAAAAGCTTGACACCGTTTTCCTGTAATCGAGAGGGATACTACATTCCCTCCTTTCCTTCTCTTATATGGCAGAATGGCACAAGGAGTGTGTGGGAAGGTTGTCCAGGTTAGGGGTCAATAGTTCCTTTCTCACGTGTTCTCAATTGGCTTTGTTGTTCTAGGTTTCCCCTTACTACCCAGAGTAACTGGGATGTTGTCACTACATCTTGCTGCTTTCTCCCCTCTTGCTTTCTGCTTGGCCAATCCCAGCCCCTCTCCTTCCCAACTTAACTATTCAACATTCTGATTTCAACATTTTTTTCCTTCTCCTGCTGTGGAGATATCTAAAGAATTTCACCTGCTGTGTGTTTCCAACAGGGCAATTAAAATATGGAGTAGGTGGAGGGAAAGAAGAGGAATAAGAACAGCAAACAAGAAATTACCAAGTATTCAGCAAAGCAAAGAAGGGCCTCCTATTAGGTTTCAGTGAAGCCATTGAGCTGATCTTTTACAATCTTTACAGATTCTTGTCAGAGAGGAGATGAGTGCACCAACTGAAGTGGAAAAATTGAAAACCGAAGGTAGAGAATGATCTGGAAAACTATACTCCCCAAGAAGAAAGACTTTAAGTATCCTAAAGCCCAAAGGATTAATGGGCCTTACTATTACAGTGGGTTGCATTCTATTTTAAAGGCAAAAGGTATCAGTGGCTAAATAATGTAGTAGTAACTTGAGAGTAAGGAAAACCTACGTGAGCTGTGTCATTTCAAATACCTATTAAAGAGTTGAGTAGAGGATGCAAGTATGAGAGACTCACTGCAGTATGTAATTATGCACTTTAAAGCATGGTTCATCCATGGATCTCAAAGCACATTACCAACTTTAATTGTTTTTTGTAATACCTCTATAAGACCATTATTCCTTATAGACAGATGAAGAAATGGAGACAGAAAGGTTACCAGGCGCCTTCAATCACCATGAATCATCTGTGGAGTTGCTCCTATTCATGAGTGATTTGTCATTTGAGTTAATTGACCATTTCCAAATGAAGAAGGAACTGCTTGAGCAGGGGTTTGAGTAAATTTTGGCTTCTAATTTTTGTTTGTTTGTTTGAAAGCAAGGGAGGCTAGATTCCTTTTAAGCTGTAATTTGTTTGAAGAGTTATTATTCAATAAAATGTACATGGAAACATACTAAAATATGCAAGACATATGCCAGCACACACATGTAAGTTTATAACATAACAGCCCAAGTGGGTCCTTTTGTCCTCCATCATTAACCTTGCATAGAAAACAAAACAAAACAAAATGACAAACGTATCATATACGATCATGCAGTCACACAGCTTTAGGATCTGGAACAACCTCAGATCTTTTTTTTTTTTTTTTTTTTGAGACGGAGTCTCATTCTGTCGCCAAGGCTGGAGTGCAGTGGTTGCTCACTGCAACCTCCACCTCCTGGATTCAAGCAATTCTCCTGTCTCAGCCTCCTGAGTAGCTGGGACTACAGTGCACACTACCATGCCCTGCTAATTTTTGTACTTTTAGTAGAGACAGGGTTTCACCGTATTGTTCAGCTGGTCTCAAACTCCTGACCCCAGGTAATCCACCTGCTTCAGCCTCCCAAAGTGCTGGGATTATAGGTGTGAGCCACCACACCCGGCCAACCTTAGATCTTTTAGTTTTTGTGACTCCCCTTTCATGAAACCTACTCCCATTATTGGGCCACACCTCATTTGTCCTTCTGTGTTCCTGTTGTAATGATAGTCTATTACACACAATCAAGCGCTGTATCACACTGTACCTATACTCTTGTTCTTTTGATTTTCTTTTAGTTAAACAACACAACAGTTACCAATGGCCCCTGTATTGTATTCGTAATCAGGTAATACCTTGTGAATGATGTATGTAAGTCTCTTTTTGCTTCTGCCAACAAGACTGTAAACCCCAGGAGGGCTGAGTTTGAGTCTTTTTTTTTTTCTTTTTTTGAGACAGAGTTTCACTCATTGCCCAGGCGGGAGTGCAATGGCGCAATCGCGGCTCACCACAATCTCTGCCTCCTGGGTTCAAGCGATTCTCCTGCGTCAGCCTCCCATGTAGCTGGGATTACAGGCATTTGCCACCTTGCCAGGCTAAGTTTGTATTTTTAGTAGAGATGGGGTTTCTCTGTATTGGTCAGGCTGGTCTTGAACTCCCAATCTCAGGAGATTCCCCCCCGCTTCGGCCTCCCAAAGTGCTGGGATTATAGGCGTGAGCCACCATGCCCAGCCCCGAGTCTTATTTTCTTATATCCTACTTCCCAGAATTTCTGAGTACACATCAAACACTTAACACACAGTGTTAGTTTGATTTAATAGAATTTAGAGATGATGATGAGGGTAATAGTGAAGTGCAATGGGGTTTATTAAACTCATTAGGCAAGGTGGCTGAATTTAAATATACATTTCAGGCTGGGCGCGGTGGCTTATGCCTGTAATCTCAGCACTTTAGGAGACCAAGGAGGGTGGATCACCTGAGGTCAGGAGTTCGAAACCAGCCTGACCAACATATCGAAACCCTGTCTCTACTAAAAATACAAAAATTAGCTGGGTGTGGTGGTGGGTGTCTGTAATCCCAGTTATTTGGGAGGCTGAGGCGGGAGAATCATTTGAACCCGGGAGGTGGAGGTTGCAGCGAGCCAAGATCACCCACTGCACTCCAGCCTGGGCGACAAGAGCAAAACTCCATCAAAAATAAATAAATAAATAAAATAAAATAAAATGAAAAATATTATATATATTTTTGAGACTGAGTCTTGCTCTGTCACCCAGGCAGGAGTGCAGTGGCACGATCTTAGCTCACTGCAACCTCCACCTCTCAGGTTCAATCAATTCTCCCACCTCAACCTCCCAAATAGCTGGGATTACAGGTGCATGCCACCATGGCCTGGCTAATTTTTGTATTTTTTTGAGTAGAGATGGGGTTTCACCATGTTGGCCAGGCTGGTCTCAAACTCCTGACCTTGTGATCTGCCTGCCTTGGCCTCTCAAAGTGCTGGGATTACAGGCATGAGCCAGCCACTTCATCCAGCTATAGATATATATTTTAAATAAAAAGGAGCCTATGGGCCGGGTGTCGTGGCTCACACCTGTAATCCAAGCACTTTGGAGGCCAAGGCAGGCGGATCACCTGAGGTCGGGAGTTCAAGACCAGCCTGACCAACATGGTGAAACCCCATCTAAAAAAAAAAAAGAAGCAGCCTATGTGAGACCTGTATAATTTACCCAGCCCCAGCAAAGGCTTAGAACAGGGGATAGTTGCCTGGTAAATACACATTCTTTTCCTTATCTCCCAACATAGCTCACAAAACCTGCCTTAGAAAATAACTTACTTCTATGATTCCCTGCTCAGAAATTCAAAATCCATCCTATGAGCTTGAATTTCTCTTATCTGGGGGGGACGGGAGAGAACCAAATGTATTCTATATATGTACCTAAGGAGACCTAGTGTACATAAAGAGCCCTTAAGGATTCTCAATAAATACTTTGGACCTCTCATTCAAAATCTCTAGTTTCAGTTATTCAGACCTGCCAGACATTCATGATTCTGAGCTCTGCACTTGTTCCTTTCTCTCAGACAGAACTCCTCACTCCTTGACTACTTCAAGGACTCTCTCCAGAAAACCTTCCTAGACCTTCCCCTAAATCATCTGAATTAAGTACAGCTCCTATTGCCCTGCGGCACTCTATAACAAAAAGTACTCATCTAGCACAGAGCTTGCTGGCACAAAGAAGACGTTTAATGTTTGGGCAAAAAAAGAATGAGGGAGGTGCAGTGGCTCACACCTGTAATCTCAGCACTTCCGGAGGCCAAGGCAGGCGGATTGCCAGAGATCAGGAGTTCAAGACCAACCTGGCCAATATGGTGAAATCCTGTCTCTACTAAAAATGCAAAAATCTAGCCAGGTGTGGTGGCAGGCACCTGTAATCCCAGCTACTCGCGAGGCTGAGGCACGAGAATTGCTTGAACCCAGGAGGCGGGGATTGCAGAGAGCCAGGATCGCCCATTGCACTCCAGTCTAGGTGACAGAGTGAAACTCCATCTCAAAAAAGAAAAAGAAAGAAAGAAAATAACTTAAAAAATTAGTCAGGTGTGTTGGTGTACCTGTAGTCCCAGCGACTCAGGAGGCTGAAATGGGAGTTTCTTTTGAGCCCGGGAGACAGAGGATGCAGTGAGCCATAATCATACCACTGCACTCTAGCTTGGACAACAGAGCAAGACTCTGTCTCCAAAAAGAGAAAAGAAATCTGTAGGCCAGACACAGTGGCTCACGCCTGTAATCCAAGCACTTTGGAGGCCAGGGCGGGCGGATCACCTGAGGTCGGGAGTTTAAGACCAGCCTGACCAACATGGTGAAACCCCGTCTTTAAAAAATAAAATAAAATAAAAAAATAAAAATAAATTTGTAAGAATATCAGTGTTGATCCAAACTGTATTGTACTTGTCAATGCACAGTTTTTGGATGGGGAGGTTTTCCCACTCCATTTATTTATTCATTTGTTCATTCGTTCCATCAGTTATACATTTATGTACAGAGCAAAAATTAACTCAATGCCTACTAATGTACTAGAGAGTGTGCTTGCCACGATAACATAGTGACTAGGGAAACATGGTTCCTGACTTCCAAGGTTTGCCTTGGCAGTGTGGTGAAAAGTTCTCTTTCCCATTTACAAATTCCTGAGATCAGAAATGTATTTAAACTTTTTTATTAAGAATTAATGTAATTTTTCAGCTGGGTGGGGTGGCTCATGCTTGTAATCCCAGCACTTTGGGAGGCCGAGGTGGGTGGATCATGAGGTCAAGAGATTGAGACCATCCTGGCCAATATGGTGAAACCCCCTATCTGTACTAAAAATACAAAAATTAGCTGGGCGTGGTGGCGGGACCCTGAAGTCCCAGCTCCTCAGGAGGCTGAGGCAGGAGAATCACTTGAACCCAGGAGGCGAGGTTGCAATGAGCCAAGATTGTGGCACTGCACTCCAGTCTAGAGACAGAGTGAGACTCTGTCTCAAAAAAAAAAAAAATTACTTTTTCAATTCAAATTGAGTAGATTTGGTTTTGTGGTTCGGTGGTTTGGTATCATATGGTCAGCCAGGTCTTGCCATCCAAAAAGGAGCTTAGATTTAGACGTATATACATCAGACAGTGAGGCAGCCAATCTAGCTAAATGATGCCAAAAATTAGCTAGAAACAGTTTTGTTGCTTTTAAGAACAGCTTGACTGGTGATTCGCCATATGATTTAGGTGAGTCACATAACCTCTATGTCTGGGGTTTCTCAGCTGTAAATTACAGAGATGCTAGGAATATAATGAATAAGAAACACAATGGCATAGTGCAAAAGTACCAGAGCAGAAGTCAGAGTTCTTTTTATGGCTTTGCTTCTACCTATCTATATGACCCTGGGCAGGTCACCTAACCTTTCAGTGGCCATTTCATTAACTGCAGAATTATAATAAACTGCCCACTTCAGAGGGATGTTATAAAACAAAGCAGGTAAAGTGCTTTGAAATTATAGTTTCAGAGATGTTGTTGTGTAAATTGATATCACTATTATGTATCAAGAGATCCTTTCAGAATACAAATTAACAACCTTAAGTTTGTCTGTTTTATATATTCTTATTTTCATGTTAGAAAATAGAACTGGCTGGGTGCAGTGGATAATGCCTGTAATCCCAGCACTTTGGGAGTCTGAGGCGGGCGGATCACGAGGTCAGGAGTTTGAGACCAGCCTGACCAACATGGTGAAACCCCATCTCTACTAAAAATACAAAAATTAGCTGGGCGCGGTGGCATGTGCCTATAATCCCAGCTACTACTGAGGAGGCTGAGGGCAGGAGAATTGCTTGAACACGGGACGCAGATGTTGCAGTGAGCCGAGATTGAGCCATTGCACTCCAGTCTGAGCAACAGAGTGAGACTCTGTCTCAGAAAAAAAGATAATAAAAAGAAAAAAAGAAGAAAACAGAACTGACTTGACTATCCAAGTAAATCTGTTTGAAGGCAGGGTTTAAGAACACAATTTCCACAATAGTACACAGCAATGATTTCTCCAATTATCTCAGTGCCATTACCCATATACTGATTTAAACATAAGGAGTAACCATACAGAGAGTAAAAGGCAAGGAGATAATGTATTGAAAGGGTTTTGAGAGCCATGGAAATGGCTAAGAAGCTGTATAAATGAATTTCATCATGCTACATCCCTGATTAATCATACTGTTTCATGACTGTTTCATTTCATGTGAAACTAACACATAATTAGTCCAATAAACTCTAATTAGAGGAATGATTCCTTGGGCTTATACAGAGGGTTTGTACTTTTTGAATCTCTTTCATGTGCATTTTCTTATATGATCCTTACAACAATCCTCTGAGGTAGCTGGAACAGAAATTATTACCCTCGTGTACTGATATTTTTATGTTTCGCTTCATATAACTAGTTAAATATTGACTTACAATTCACACTTAATATAGGTGTTTTCACTTAATTTTTTTTTTTTTTTGAGACAGGCTCTTGCTCTGTTACTCAAACTGGAGTGCAGTGGCACAATCATGGCTCGCTGCAGCCTTGACCTCCCGGGTTCATGTGATCCTCCCAGCTTAGCCTCCTGAGTAGCTGGGACCACAGGCTGATGCCACCATCCCTGGCTAATTTTTCTATTTTTTGTAGAGACGGGCTTTCATCATGTTGCCCAGGCTGGTCTTCAACTCCTGGACTCAACCGATCCACCCACTTCAGCCTCCCAAAGTGCTGGGATTACAGGCGTGAGCCACCCATCTGGCCTTTTTCACTTCCTTATTATGGATCACATAAAAATATAATGTATACAAAATTTATAACCAAAAACCAAGGATGGTACAGCACAGAGTACATTCTTTTTAGTAACCAAATAACAACAAAAAAAAAGCTAGTTGAAAGAAAAACAGGTTTTTCCAGATTTGTTAGATCGTTCTCTTTACTTAATGATTAACACAGACCTTTGTTAAATTTCTGCTGAGAAATTTATGTATAATGTTTGTTTAATGAAAAAAAATTTTTTTAGTAAGTTTTTCTCAACTTCATAAGATTAATTTTATAGGAGGAGATTTGGAATCTTTTGTTTTAATCCTAGTTTCCCTGAAACACCAGTTAGGTGTTCATGAACATACTCATGTGTTCGCCTTTCTTCCTGAATATAATTGTCAGGAATCTGGCAGAAGCAGAGCCTAATCTCTGCCAAACAAAATTCCAGTATTTAACGAGAAAATACATTTTTTATGCCTTAGCCAAAAATGCAAAGCCCTTTATATAAGCTAATGGAATTAAAAAAGAAATCCTCAGTACCTAGTAACGGGGAAAAGCTAAAGAAACTTTTCCAAGTCATTTACAAAATCTGAAAAAATAAAAATAAATAACACACATACAAAGAAAACTGACTCTTGAAATAAAAGTTCACATAACAAATAGACATTAATAATTTTGCATGTAAAATATGTTTTTGGAACAGTAAGATCTATTGTAAGAAAAATTAAATTTTGAAGCTAGATCACTGTTTAAATACATCTCTCAATTTATTATATCCTAGTCTTTTTTTTTTTTTTTTTTTTATACAGAGTATTTCTCATTTGCCTAGGCTGGAGTGCAGTGGCACGATCTCGGCTCACTGCAACCTCCGCCTCCCGGATTCCAGCAATTCTCTGCCTCAGCTTCCTGAGTAGCTGGAACTACAGGCGCCTGCCACCATGCCCAGTTAATTTTTTGTGTTTTTAGTAGAGACAGGGTTTCACCATATTGGCCAGGCCGGTCTTGAACTCCTGACTTCGTGATCCACCCGCCTCAGCCTCCCAAAGTGCTGAGATGACTGGCATGAGCCACCATGCACAGCCTATATTCTAGTCTTTCTTGGCAAATTTAAATTCTGGGAAATTACAAGGAGAAAATAACAGTTTTGATTTCTCTTGGGTTCTTATTCTTTGTTTCTGTTTTCTTTCTTGGAGTCTTATTACGTTGCGCAGGCTGGAGTACGCTAACTATTCACAAGGGCAATAATAGCTTACTATAGCCTTGAACTCCCAGACTCAAGCAACCTTCCTGACTCAGCTTTCCAAGTAGCTGGGACTACAGGTGCACCAACACTCCAGGGGCCCTTATTTACTTTTATCCAGTATTCTTCCAATATTTAGTCATAAGCCTACAATTAACAAGTATAGGCCCATGCAAAAGATTTATTTTGCTATCATCATTAATTATGGTGTATGTAGTCTTGGAAATCTCAAATTTAACAGAATAAGACAAAAAAAAACCCCACAAAAACACAACAAAACTCTAAACAGACCAAATCTATAGAAAGCAAAATGGCTAGACTGTGCAAGTGCTTGATATAAGAAAATCAGTGGTTTGGGGAAAAAGGAAAGAAAACTAAGTCCACTATTATCATCTAACTTCACCTATCTCAATATTTTTAGTTTGTCTGTGTACTAGATACATACAAGAAAAAAAATGGAAAACTTAAATACAACAATTTTATTTTGGTCACAATAGAGGCCAACATAGACCCATTAATATGGATTTTTTGTCTTTTTTTTTTTTTGAGATGGAGTTTCGCTCTTGTTACCTAGACTGGAGTGCAGTGGCGCAATCTCGGCTCACCGCAACCTCTGCCTCCTGGGTTCAAGCAATTCTCCTGCCTCAGCCTCCCGAGTAGCTGGGACTACAGGTGTGCGCCATCATGCCCAGCTAATTTTTGTATTTTTAGTAGAGACGGGGTTTTCACCATGTTGACCAGGATGGTCTCGATCTCTTGACCTCGTGATCCACCCGCCTCAGCCTCCCAAAGTGCTGGGATTATAGGCGTGAGCCACCGCGCCCGGCCTTAATATGGATTTTTAATAGTTTTTTGGTTTGGTTTGGTTTGGTTTTGAGATGGAGTTTCGCTCTTGTTGCCCAGGCTAGAGTTCAATGGCACGATCTCAGCTCACGGCAACCTCTGCCTCCTAGGTTCAAGTGATCCTCCTGCCTCAGCCTCCTGAGTAGCTGGGATTACAGGCATGCGCCATCACACCTGGCTAATTTTCTATGTTTAGTATAGACAGGGTTTCTCCATATTGATCAGGCTGGTCTCGAACTCTTGACATCAGGTGATCCACCCGCCTCAGCCTCCCAAAGTGTTGAGATGACAGGCATGAGCCATCGCACCCTGCCGTTTTTTGTTTGTTTTTGAGACAGGGTCTCCATCTGTCACCCAGGCTGGAGTGCAGTGGTGGGATCTCGGCTCACTGCAACCTCCACCTCCCCAGGCTCAAGCCTTCCTCCCACCTCAGCCTCCCAAGTAACTGGG
The DNA here is from genome assembly GCA_963573385.1 of Cacajao melanocephalus. NCBI lineage: Eukaryota > Metazoa > Chordata > Mammalia > Primates > Pitheciidae > Cacajao > Cacajao melanocephalus. The sequence goes on from CAUYLG010060023.1 coordinate 20,463, forward strand.
ACTACAGGGATGTGCCACAACATCTGGCTAATTTTTTGTATTTTTGGTAGAGACGGGGTATGGTCATGTTGCCCAGGCTGGTCTCAAACTCCTGAGGGCTCTGGTGATCCACCCACTTTGGCCTCCCAAAGTGCTGGGATTACAGGTGTGAGCCACCACGCCCAGCCTGAATGTGGATTTATACAACTCTAAAGATTTTTAGTGGCCTAATGCTTTGTTGTTTTTGTTGTTGTTTTGTTTGCTTCTTTGAGATGGAGTAGTCTCGCTCTGTTGCCAGGGCTGGAGTACAGTGGCACGATCTTGGCTCACTGCAACTTTTACCTCCTGGGTTCAAGCTATTCTCATGCCTCAGCCTCTGGAGTAGCTGGGACTACAGGCACCTGCCACCACAGCGTGCTCATTTTTCTATTTTTTTTTTTTTTTTAATACAGACGTGGTTTCACCCTATTGGCCAGGCTGGTCTGGAACTCCTGACCTCAAGTGATCCTCCCACCTTGGGCCCCAAAGTGCTGGGATTACAGGCATGAGCCACTGAGTCCGACCAGTTTTGATTCCTTTGTGGCACAATTACTTTTAAAATTTCAGAACGAAAGAAGAATTCAGAACTGCTAATTATTATGAATTAGAAGGCTGACTCCTTCCAACTCTGAAATTCTAGCATTCCAAATTCAAGGCTCACGTTGCACTGAAGTTTTGGCTCTCTTTAGAAATGCAGGTCTGTTCTGTACAATCTCAACTGGTTGCTGTTGTGCTAGCACTAATGAGTAAGCCTTCAAATACTTAACTCTTTCATTGCTTAATTGGAGGATAGTGTAATGGCAATGAGCAATGTGGGGCAATGTTGAACTCAGCAGGGAAAGGGTTGCAGAAAAATTCCCATTGCAAAGTTCAAAGTGTATGCAAGATTTTTTTTTGGAAAAGTAGAATCAGAAAAGACTCACAAGATGTTGTATTTTATGCCTTTATATTTGGTAGCATGAGAAAATACAGCATTGGGCCAGCAATGAGTTAGTTACAGGGAAAAGTAAGGAAGGTGAGGATGATATTCATTTGCAGAGATCTACATCAATTTGATTTATAGGTTTCAGACCCCATATGATATTCCAGTGTTTTTCAAACTTTAGCTGGCATCTATACCACCTAGAGGGCTTATTAAAAGGTTGCTGGGTTGCACCCTCAGTTTCTGATTCTAGGTTTGAGGTGGAGCCCAGGAATCTGAATTCTAACAAATTCCCAGGTGACGCAGTTTGAAAACCACTAGATATCCATATATTATGCAGTTAGTCTACTAATTTTAATAAATACCATATTTATTCTACAATTTATAAGCAAATTACCACATGAAATAGTGAAAATGTGGTTTAAAGTATTTTTGAAATGATAGCATTTGGTATGAGGGGTTTTATTTCCCTTAATTTTCAAATAAGGAAAAATGGGGACATAAAGTTGATTTTAATTATTGTTTAAATGTATACTAAAATTCAGCAATAATAGTAGTGAGTTAAAAATTAACGGATTTATGCAAATTTCTTCCTATCCATTAGAAATACATAACAAGGCTAAATGCAGTGCCTCACGCCTGTAATCCCAGCACTTTGGGAGGCTAAAGCGGACAGATCGCTTGATCCCAGGAGTTCAAGAACAGACTGGGCAACATGGTGAAACCCCATCTCTATAAAACATTAAAAAGGCTGGGCACAGTGGCTTACACCTCTAATCCCAGAATTTTGGGAGGCTGAGGTGGGTGGATCACCTGAGGTCAGGAGTTCGAGACCAGCCTGGCCAACCTGGTGAAACCCTGTCTCTACTAAAAATACAAAGTTAGCCAGGTGTGGTGGGACATGCCAGTAATCCCAGCTACTTGGGAGGCTGAGGAAGGAGAATTGCTGGAACCCGGGAGGCAGAGGTTGCAGTGAGCCGAAATCTCGCCATTGCACTCGAGCCTGGACAACAAGAGCGAAACTCCATCTCTAAATAAATAAATGCATACATACATAACGAGGTAATTACAGGAGAAATGACATTATGTCTAGGATTTACTTTGGAGTATTGGGGTGAGCAAGTGGAAGGACTGCTAGATGAAACAAGACTGACAAAATGTTAAATTGTTGAGGATAAGTGATGAATATCATAGAGTTACTATGCTTTCTACTTTTGTGTAAGTTAAAAATTTTCTGTAATAGAAAGCTTTGAAAACTCACATCTTCAATATTAATTTTTTTTTTTTAAAGATGAGGTTTCACCATGATGGCCAGGCTGGTCTTGAACTCCTGACCTCAGGTGATCCACCCACCTCAGCCTCCCAAAGTGCTAGGATTACAGGCATGAGCCACCGCTCCCGGCCTTCAATATTAATTTTAAGTTTAGTTGACACGTTAGAAAAAATATGGACTGTGTTTAAGACATGGTTATTGCTGGGCGCGGTGGCTCGTGCCTGTAATCCTAGCACTTTGGGAGGCCAAGATGGGTGGATTACCTGAGGTCAGGAGTTCAAGACTAGCCTGGCCATCATGGTGAAACCCCGTCTTTAAAAAAAAAAAAAAAAAAAAAGACGTGGTTATTAATTAGCTGGGCATGGAGGCTGGGCAGTGAGCCAAAATTGCGCCACTGCACTCCAGCCTGGGTGACAGAGTGAGACTCCGTCTCAAAAAAAAAAAAAAAAGAAAAGACATGGTTATTAGGGTTTATCTCAGATGACAGGGATAACACCGACAAAAATACCACCACCAACAAAAAGATAATCAGTCGCTACATAGACTGGGCCTAAAATACAATTTTTTTTTAAGGGATTGGTAAGCTGGGCTGAGGGAGACTGGGTCTTGCAAATTTATGTTATTTATTTTTTGTGACGGAATTTCGCTCTTGTTGCCCAGGCTGGCGTGCAACAGCATGATCTCGGCTCACCACTCTGCCTCCCGGGTTCAAGTGATTCTTTTGCCTCAGCCTCCCGAGTTGCTGAGATTACAGGCATGTGCCACCACGCCCAGCTAATTTTGTATTTTTAGTAGAGACGGTGTTTTACCATTCTGGTCAGGCTGGTCTCAAACTCTCAACCTCAGGTAATCTGCCTGCCTCGGCCTCCCAAAGTGCTGGGATTGCAGGTGTGAGCCACCGCGCCTAGCAGAAATACAACTCTTGATTCAGGAATCTCCACTGTGGGCAGGAAGGGGCAGGGGAATAGACACTTGAAATACACACTTCTAAATTTCTTTCAGGCCAGACCCAGTGGCTCATGCCTGTAATCCCAGCACTTTGGGAGACCAAGATGGGTGGATCATTTGAGGTTAAGAGTTCGAAACCAGCCTGGTCAACATGGTGAAATCCCGTCTTTACTAAAAATACAAAAATTGGGCCAGGTGCAGTGGCTCACGCCTGTAATCCCAGCACTTTCGGAGGCTGAGGCAGGTGGACAACCTGAGGTCAGGAGTTCGAGACCAGCCTCGTCAACATGGTGATACCCCGTCTCTACTAAAAATACAAAAATAACTGGGCATGGTTGTGCGTGTCTGTAATCCCAGCTACTTGGGAGGCTGAGACAGAAGAATGGCTTGAACCTGGGAAGAAGAGGTTGCAATGAGCTGAGATCACGCCACTGCACTCCAGCCTGAGCAATGGAGCCAAGACTCTGTATCAGAAAAAAAAAAAAAAAAAGCCAGTGTGGCAGTGGGTGCCTGTAATCCCAGCTACTCGGGAGGCTGAGGCAGGATAATCACTTGAGCCTGGAGGTGGAGGTTGCAGTGAGCAGAGATTGCGCCACTGCACTCCAGCCTGCAAGACAGAGTGAGACTCCATCTTAAAAAAAAAAAAAAAATCTTTCTGCCAAAAGATTCTTTATTCCCTCATTCTTTATCCCACCAAATTGCTTGCAGCTTCTAAAACTCACTGGCAGTTGCTTCTACAAACTCACAAGCATCCTTCCTTGCTGCCTGCCTCAAAGGGGCAGTGGTTTTTTACGTTCATTGCTACTTGCCTGTTCAAGTTTTGTTACAGTGACTATACTATCTCCTGAGACAACCAAGCATAATTTTTTGGGGAGAGGGGTGTTATACTATTGCTCATATATTATACATAAAAACTGACCTTTCATGCACTTATAGAGTTCCATTAACTAATGTGAAAACTGATGTCTTTTCTTTAAAAACATGGCATGACCTAATGTGTACCTTATGGCTATGTACAATGGCATAAGATATATTTAGGCGGTTACATTGCAGTATTTTTAAGAGGATGATTTTATTTTTTTCTAAGAAAGTGAAACAAATACAAAGTAGTAAGATATAATTTTAAAGAATAGTATTTTATTGAATAAGTTTTATTCACAGAAAAATAAGCTTTAATCTACAATGAATATCAGATTATACAGCAGAAAGCAATTTTCTTAGTTTTCCACACTAGTAGAAAGGTTCTTACTAAGTGAAAAAAGCCATAGTTATATTCACAAATATAGCACTCTGTCTCAAAACATTTCACATGATTATTCACAATACTAATATAATGAGATCATTCAGTCAGACTTAAAGTATAACAGCAATGAAAAAAATGCAAAATTCTAACATAAATTACATTAAAACCTTTGTTATGGCAAATCAAAAATGCAAATGTCTTACCAAATACAGAAAAATGGTAAAATATATAGTAATTAAAAATATTACATTGATACAGAATTAAGTGATAAACTCCAAAAATCTATAGGTGTATCTGCAAACTTCAGCCTTCAAACTAGAATCTTACCACTCAAACATTAATGTAGCATTTGTCTAATTTTGTTTTGTTTTGGAGATGGAGTCTCACTATCACCCCGGCTGGTGTGGTGGCGCCATCTTGGCTCACTGCAACCTCTGCCTCCCAGGTTAAGTGATTCTCCTGCCTCAGTTGCTTGAGTAGCTGGGACTACAGGCATGCGCCACCACGCCCAGCTATTTTTGTATTTTTGTAGAGACAGGGTTTCACCATGTTGGCCAGGCTGGTCTCGAGCTCCTGACCTCAGGTGATCCACCTGCTTCAGCCTCCCAAAGTGCCAGGATTACAGGCATGAGCCACCACGCCCAACACCATTTGTCTAACTTGAAGTTAACAATGGTCCCTTGCTCTCCATGGAGTGTTGGTTCCACGACCCCCTAGGACCTGAGGATGCTTAAGTCCCTTAGATAAAATGACATAAGGCTGGGCAGTAGTGGTTCACGCCTGTAATCCCAGCACTTTGAGAGGCTGAGGCAGGCAGATCAACTGAGATCAGGAGTTTGAGACCAGCCTGGCCAACACAGCGGAACTCATTACTAAAAAATACAAAAATTAGCCAGGTGTGGTGGTGGGCGCTTGTAATTCCAGCTATTTGGGTGGCTAGACCTGAGAATCCCTTGAACTCAGGTGGCGGAGGCTGCAGTGAGCTAAGATGGTGCCACTGCACTCCAGCCTGGGTGAGAGAGGGAGATTGTCTCAAAAAAAAAAAAAAAAAGAGGCCGGGCATGGTTGCTCATGCCTGTAATCCCAGCACTTTGGGAGGCAGATCACTTGTGGTCAGGAGTTGGAGACTAGCCTGGCCAGCATGGTGAAACCCCATCTCTACTAAAAATAAAAAAAAAAAAATTAGCTGGGCATCATGGAGCATGCCTATAGTTCCAGCTGCTTGGGAGGCAGAGGAAAGAGAATTGCTTGAACTCAAGAGGGGGTGGTGGCAGTGAGCTGAGATCGCACCACTGCACTCCACCCTGGCGACGGAGGGAGCCTCCGTCTCAAAAAAAAAAGTCTTAGTATTTGCATATAACGTATGCACATCTTCATCACATTATTTGAGACAAGGTCTCGCACTGTCACCCAGGATGGAGTGCAGTGTCATGATCATAGTTCACTGCAGCCTCTGCCTCCCAGACTCAAGTGATCCTCCCACCTCAGCCTCCAGAGTAGCTGGGACTATAGGCACACACCACCATGCCCAGCTAATTTTTGTAGAGATAGGGTTTTGCCATGTGTCCAGGCTGGCATCATATACTTTAAATCATGTCTAGATTACTTTAATACCTAATACAATGTATTAGGTTGATTAAAAAATAATTGCATTTTTTCACCAACCTTAATGCTATGTAAATAGTTGTTATATTGTTGTTTAACAACAGCATAACAATTTTGGCTTTTTCCTTGTATTATTTTGAATTTTTTAAAATTGTTTTTTCCTCAGTATTTTCAATTCCTCCTTGGTCGATTCCACGGATGCAAAACCCGCAGATATGAAGGGCTGGCTGTATATGTATTTATAATTGCCATATTATATTAGTTATAAAGTGTCATTTAGTATGTAGTGAAAGTTATGGTAGAGGCTGGGCAGGGTGGCTCACGCCTGTAATCCCAGGACTTTGGGAGGCCGAGGCGGGTGGATCACGAGGTCAAGTGATCGAGACCATCCTGGCCAACATGGTGAAACCCCGTCTCTACTAAAAATACAAAAATTAGCTAGGTGTGGCGGCCCACACCTGTAGTCTCAGCTACTCAAGAGGCTGAGGCAGGAGAATCGCTTGAATCCGGGAGGCAGAGGTTGCAGTGAGCCGAGATCACACCATTGCACTCCAGCCTGGTGACACAGCAACAATCCATCTAAGAAAAAAAAAGGGGTGGGGACGGGCACAGTAGCTCATGCCTGTAATCCCAGCACTTTGGGAGGCCAAGGTGGGTGGATGACGAGGTCAAGAGATCAAGAACATCCTGGCCGACATGGTTAAACCCCGTCTCTACTAAAAAATACAAAAATTAGCTGGGCATGGTGGCACATGCCTGTAGTCCCAGCTACTCGGGAGGTTGAGGCAGGAGAATCATTTGAACCCGGGAGGTAGAGACTGCAGTGAGCCGAGATCACAGCACTGCACTCCAGCCTGGTGACAGAGTGAGACTCCGTGTCAAAAAAAAAAAGAAAAAAAAGTTATGCTTTAGTGGAAGGAATAAAAGAATAGTTGAAAAAATAAACATTTATTTCAAGAAAGGTAGCCTGGTGAAGTTTTTCACCTTCAAACTATGTCCCAGTCAGGACTCTGCCACTAATTAGCTATATTCTTTGCACAAATTACATCAGCTTTGAGCCTCAGTTGCCTCACCTGTAAAATGAGAGGAATTGGATACTCTCTCTAAGATCACTTCCAGCTCTGTCACTCTATTCTATAATTCTGTTACGCTGAGGAAGAAATTCACATTGTGTTAACTGTATGAGTCAAGTTGAAAATGATTATTAAAGTGGGAAAAAGCCAATTGTTTCTCTTAGGAAAGCTCAACTAAATTTGAGTATAACTTTTTTCAAGTTTTAAAAAAGAATTTAAATATTTTTAGAGTTTTGACCTATTTATTTAGAGATAGGGTCTCACTCTGTCACCCAGACTGGAGTACAGTGGCACAAACATAGCTCACTGCTGCCTCAAACTCATGGGCTCAAGTGATCCTCCTGCCTCAGCCTCCGGAGTAGCTGAGACTACAGGCGCGTGCCACCATGCCTGGCTAACATTTGTATTGACCTATTTATTTATTGTGATTTATATCTTAACTATGAGAAACACCAAAAAATATGAGTAAGCATCACTCAAAAGAGTTATCATGTAAGAATTTTTTCTAAGTTTTAGCCCCAGTTTCCAGGTCAAGACAAAGCCACAGAGAGGGAAAAGGATGTTAGGATGGGAGTTCATATTTACAGCAGGAACTTTACAGACATGGCCTCCTTGAGCTCTCACAACCTTGTAAGATAGGTATTATTCTCCTTTCACAGATGAAGAAATTGCTACCCTTTTTTTAACAAGTAGATTTGGCTAAAAAGAACTATGTCAAATATTCCTTTCCATTTTCTTATTTCTCTAATGGCAATGATATATAACCTATCCCACTTCTCCTACCTCCTTAGCCCCTTTCCCCATTCAACACCTGCATAATCAGGAATTAAAACAATAATTTGGGTTTAAAGGGTGTATTATATGAAATAATGCTGGGGTGGTAGTCTCCATTCATAGTTCAAAGTACAAATTTCATCCACTATAATGAAAACAGGAAAAACAAGTACTGAAATATAAATAATGTAACAACAAAAATAACAAAATATCATAACACACAGGGCCAAATCATATTATATACACTCACTACACCCAGTCTACCCTACCTTAGCCCTTAATCAAAGAAACAGGGGAAAAAAACAAATGTAGCAGGAAAGGCAATATAAAGCCATTAATTAATTAACTGGAATTTAGTTTGTAAATCCTAAAACCATTTCTCAAGAATTAAGACAATGCTTACATGAGACAGCTTATCCTGTAAATAAATTTATTTTTTAAAAAAGAAAAAAGACAATGCTTTTGATCAGCAGACTAAATTATTACAAATAAAGATAAGTACTTATTATAAAACAACTGGAATCTTTGCATGACTCAAGTGTAAAATTAAGTGGTGACTTGAAATTCTAGAGTGAACTTTATACAGAAAAGGAACGTCTACATGTAGACACTGAGAACTCTTGGGAGGGGGAAAAGATTGAGATATGGTTATAGTTTTGACTTTGCAAATGATCCATTGCAGAATTAGATGGAAAAGATCCAATGCTTTTTATAGTTAAAACACAGACAAATGCTGGTAAGTTTCCAAAAATTTGATTAGAAGTTGGAGCAGTGAGTGATTTTAAGAACCTGAGGCAACAGCATTTCTAAACAATTCTTAAAATAAACTTGTTAGCCACATCAGCGTTGTGCATTAAATTTCACAACTCATGGAGAGGGGAAAAAAAAGTCTTGCTTAACTCTAAACACACAAGTTTTAGAAGAAGAATTTTAATGAAGTGTGGCTCCCAGAACAGGAAAAGCCCTATGTTAAAACAATTCAGTCCTTGAGTCCTTGGCTAACAACTGGATTGAACTACCGAACTGACTTGGAGCTGAAGTGTCCTGGAAAATATATTTTAAAATTTTTAACACTTTTCTCCCCTTGTAGAACACTTTAAATGTAAACTTGAAGTCTAGACTATACAGATAAAATTCAAGTTAATGACTATACAACCAAACTAAGTGGCAGACAGTACAAAGGTGAAGAACTGAGGATTTATATACTAAAACAGAAACAGGGCCATCATTATTTAATTTTTAAAACTCTCATTTAAATTTGCAATGTTTTGGCCAGGCACAGTGGCTCAAGCCTATAATCCCAGCACTTTGGGAGGCCAAGGCATACGGATCTCCTGAGGTCAGGAGTTTGAGACCAGCCTGGTGAAACCCTGTCTCTACTAAAAATACAAAACTTAGCTGGGCATGGTGGCGCTCACTTGTAATCCCAGCTACTCAGGAAGCTGAGGCAGGAGAATCTCTTGAACCCAGGAGGTGAAGGGTGCAGTGAGCCAAGATCGCGCCACTGCACTCCAGCCTGGGCGACAGAGTAAAACCCACCTCAAAAAGAAAAATAAATAAAATAAATTTGCAATGTTTTAAATGAATATCACTTGAAGTAGTAATCAACAGAAATTAGGAGAACATAATAATACTCTCTCTTAGAAAGTACAATAAAAATATAATTTTTTACAGTTTTACTCTCAAACTTTTTCTGTAGTAACATGCTTTACTCACCTCTACAATAGTTTTGTTGTGAGAATCTTGTAATATAACCCTGGATGTTCTATGAAGCATTTTTAAACTTCTAGTTTATACCCTACTGACTCTTATTCAAATGTTTTTAAAAAACATTTATACAACTATTCTTCTTTTCTTGCCAATATTTTTATAATTTCCAAGAGGTTTTAAGGATCTTGAGAGAACATTTATTTCAGAAGTATCTACTACAATTACTAGCCAGGAAAACAAATGTAGGTAGAGGAAAGACTTAACATTTTGTCCTATATACATCTTAATCATCCTAACGGTAGAAACTCACATGAAACTTTAAGATACAAGATGATATGAGAATCTCAACATAGAAAGCTGTCACTATAACTACAAGCAGTGTACAAACATGCTTCTACTTTTACCTACGTAAGCTGACAGATGTTTAAGATACTGGGTTAACAAAGATCTTTTAGTAAAGTGACTTAGGCAGGCTTAAACTAGCAAGGATTAAGGATGAATCCTTACTAAGTAATTGGAAGATCTGAGACATATTTTATATTTCATTTTACAAAATCAGAAATATTTATTTTGAAACACGATAAGAAGACATGGTCTACCTGTCAAAAAACTACCACTCAGAAATAGTTTTCATCCACAAAGCAGGAAAAACAAAACCATTTACATTTCACATTGGCACCAAAAAGGTTAACTGCCCTGCCTGCTTGGATTAGAAAAACTAAAGCTGAGTGATAAGTAGTTTTGCAGGCGTTTGAACATGCCTAAGCCTTTAAATCAGTAAAATACTTTCTAAAAATTCTGATTACAAAAGTAATACATACTTACAAAAAATTCAAACAGAACAAAATGGAAAAAAAAAAAAGGCCCCTATAAAACCCCTCTGGGGCCCCTCCCCCACCCCCCTGAAGAGAAACCACATTTAACAGTTTGGTGTATATCTTTCCAAATCTTTTGTTCTATACATGTAAAAAACATACATACTTTGATTTGGCTGAGACTATACATAGTGTTTTGCCACTTGCACTTTATACTTAATATATCTTTGACATCTTTTCATGTCAGTACATGTTGGCTTGATAGTATTCTATCATTAAATACCCTTTCAAAAATGGCAAATCACTTTAAAAAAATCATTTGCACAAGTACGTGTTTATAATGTTAAAAGAAAATGGACAGAATCCTAAAACACAACAATAAACCTCTAAAAATAATCTCTATCTTTCCACCAGTGTGGAACAATTTATTCCTTTTTCACACAAAACAAATTATGTGATTGGGGAGATTAACTGTAATCTCCACGTTTATATACAGAATGCTCCATTTGTTAAGCCTATCTGAAAAGAATAAAAAAAAAATCCAGATGATTAATTCACTTACACTTAGAAATTAAGTCAGTATACTATGAATACCCATTGTGATCAGTTATAATATGATGCTTCTTAGACTAGGGTTTAAATTAAACAGCAGTAAAAAAAATTGAATAATATAGCTAATACCCTGAAAAATCCAGAAATTCAAAGATATTGTCAACTAAAATACTGCCATGTACATTTTTTTTTTCCTACTTGGTAGCAAATGCTAATGGAATTCAATCCTGATTACTTAAAGTCGGTTCACATCACACATTCAATCAGGGCAATAAGAAGAACATAACATACCTACTATAGAGTTAGATTAAGATATAAAAATTTTTTGCTTGAAAGTAATGACTGTGTAGCACATGGGACATTTGTCAACTGCTTCAGCACATTGTTTACAAGTGACTAGATGTCCACAAGGAACAAAAACGACAGCAATATTTCTATCCATACAGATTTTGCAAAGCTTCTCCTCTTGCAGGCGCCTTAGCTGCTCTTCAGTACTAATCTCTGCACAAAGAGAAAAGAATTATGCCAGTTTTAGACCTTCTTAGTTGTTTAAATTCATTGAAAACATTTATCGAACCTCTACTATGCGCCAAGCACCCAAGAAGTGCCGGGAGATATGAGGATGACTCACAAATGGCATCTGCTCTTTAATAGCTCACATGCTAGTGGGAGAGGATGTAAAATGAGGCTACAGAGGTTAAGCACAAAGTACAAAGTGATAAGTGCTATAATAAAGTTATGTACAAAGTGCTCTGGGACAAGATGAGAGAACAAGTTCTTCTGCTCAGGCCAGTTGGAGAAGGCTTTACAGGATGGCAGTGGCTGGGTCAGGGGAGGAGGGAAGTGGAGATGTGACATTTAAGTGTGGATAGTAATTTGCCAGGCAGAAAAGCAAGGGTTAGGTAAAAGAAGCAGCATATGGAAAGGTCACAACTAATTCTAGAAATAGAGGGATAGATTTGAAGGACAACTCTGAAGTGAGACAAGTGGGATTTGGTGACTGACTGGATATGAAGGCTGAAGAAGAAAGACAAACTAAAGTTGATTTCAAGACTGCCAGCTTGGCCGGGAGTGGTGGCTCACGCCTGTAATCCAAGCACTCTGGAGGCCAAGGCAGGCAGATCACCTGAGGTCAGGAGTTCAAGACCAACCTGACAAACATGGTGAAACTCCATCTTTAAACAAAAAAAAAAAAAAAAAAAAAAAAAAAGACTGCCAGCTTGGCTGACAAGGATATGGTGATACCACTAGGAAATATAAAAGGAGGTAGAAGTTTGGGATCTTCAGATATTTTTTAGTTGTTTTCTGGATACCCATATAAAAATATCCAGTAACCAATTGAAGAGTTAAATCTTGAGGTCAGGAGAAGTCAAGGCTAGAGAGAGAGACCTGGATGTCATCAGCATATAGGTGGCAATGAAGTACTTGCTTAATTCAGCCTTTCCCAAAATAGGTTTTGTGAAATGTTAATATGCCACAAAAAATGTGTTTCATGGTCACATATAACAATAATGACAGCAGCAGCAGCAGTTAACAGGAATATAGCATAAACAGTATGTGCTAGGCACTATTCCAGATGCATTATATATTTTAACCATTATCTTTATAATCACAACTATTTATTTATTTTAGCATCTTGATAATCATTATGTACCAGTGGTTTGCAAATATAGCCTCACATGATAATAACCTGGGGCATTTTTAAACAACAGATTTCTGGGCTCCATTTAGAGATTGTAAAATTTCTGGGGTTGGGCACACTGGCATTTGAGAACCCCTGTCATCCAGGACAGGGCAGTACAGTACAATATAAGACAGTATAGTCTATGTTCCAACTTAGAAATGTACAATGCATTTCCCTTTTTAATTGTGGGGTTCCTTTTTCATGGCATCCTTTTAACATCCTGTTGAACACTATTCTGAAAACAGGTTTGGGGAAACAATGGTTTATTCAACAAATATTTAAGGGATGCTTAACTAGGTTCTAGGCACTAGAGATACAAGTAACAAATACATAAACCTCAGGCCCCCAATTGTTCATAGACAAGGAAAGAAAAGAGCAAACAGGAAATTATAAATGGTATGATGACAAAGATAATTACAATGTGTTATGAAAAGCACAGGAAGGGTGTGTGTACGTGTGTGTGCATGCATGCATAAATGAAGGCCTCCTGGAGGAAATTATATCTAAAACTGGGTCCAAAAGAATGAATTAGGAGTTTACCAGGAGAGGGAGGCTGTGGGGTATAAGGGAAGTGAGAGAAGAGTGTTTTAGGCAAAGGAAATGGCATAAGCAAGCTCCAAGGAGAGAGAATGTGGCCTGCAAGTGCACAGGCAAAGCTTGGGCGCAGAATTTGAGAAAATAGCATGAGATGAGGCTACAAAAGCACGCCTGATCATGAAACATTAGGCAAGCCACGTAAAGGAGTTTGGACTTGATCCCGAGGGCTCTGGGAGCCAGTGAAGGGTTTGAAACTAGAGACACATATGATCACATCTATGTTTCAGAAAGGTTTCTCTGGCTAGGGGGTAGAGGCAAAGGATTATTTAATCTCTTTCTTCTTAAAAAGCACCCTCTTGGGCATAATAAAAACTACAGGCTTGGCCGGGTGTGGCGACTCAAGCCTATAATGCCAGCACTTTGGGAGGCAGAGGTGGGTGGGTCACCTGAGGTCAGGAGTTCAAGATCAGCCTGGCTAACATGGTGAAACCCCGTTTCTACTAAAAATACAAAAAATTAGCTGGGCATGGTGGTGAGTGTAATCCCAGCTATTCAGGAGGCTGAGGCAGGAGAATCACTTGAACCTGGGAGGTGGAGATTGCAGTGAGCCAAAATTGTGCCACTGTACTCCAACTTGGGTAGTGAGAGCAAAACTCTGTCTCAAAAAACAAACAAACAGGCCGGGCGTGGTGGCTCACGCCTGTAATCCAAGCACTTTGGAGGCCAAGGTGGGCGGATCACCTGAGGTCGGGAGTTCAAGACCAGCCTGACCAACATGGTGAAACCCCGTCTTTATAATAAAAACAAAAACAAAAACAAAAACAAAACAACTATAGGCTCAAACATGGAATGTGTCAAAGATAAGAAGATAAAGCACTTACCCTCAAGAAGCTTGTTCTAATGGGCAGGGCAGAAACCAGTTCCAAAATAGTGTAAAAAACAAAGCTCAACTGGGCGTGGTGGCTCAAGCCTGTAATCTCAGCCCTTTGGGAGGCTGAGGCAGGCGGATCATTTGAGTTCAAGAGTTTGAGACCAGCCTGGCCAACATGGTGAAACCTGGTCTTTACTAAAAATACAAAAAAAATTTAGCAGGGTGTGGTGGCGCATGCCTGTAATCCCAGCTATTCAGGAGGCTGAGGCAGGAGAATCACTAGAACTCAGGCGGAGGTTACAGTGAGCCGAGATCGTGCCACTGCACTCTAGCCTGGGTGACAGAGCAAGACCCTGTCTCATGGAAAAAAAAAAAAAAATCTCTACCAGCACCAGGAGTAGATAAGAAGGAGCTCCTAATTCTGCTGTGGGTGCAGGAGAAAACTTGAGAGAAGTCACTTCTGAGCTGAGCCTTGAAAGATGAGTTCACAAAGTAGATTCCGGGAGTTGGGAGTAGAGTGGGGAATGGGACTAGATACACAGATAGAGAAATTTAAAAAAATAAAAAATAAAAAAAATTTTAAAATAGATATACAGATAGAGAAAATGTACTCAGGGCAGAGGAAAAAATATAAGAAATAGCTGGGTGCAATGGTTCACACCTGTAATCCCAGCACTTTGCGAGGCGGAGGCGGGCGGATCATGAGGTCAGGAGTTCAAGACCAGCCTGGCCAACATGGTGAAACTTCGTCTCTAGTAAAAATATACAAAATTAGCTGGGTGTGGTGGCAGAGATCTGTAATCCCAGCTACTTGGGAGGCTGAGGCAGGAGAATCCCTTGAACCCAGGAGGCAAAGGTTGCAGTGAGCCGAGATTATGCCATTGCACTCCAGCCTAGGCAACAGGGAGAGACTCTGTCTCAAAAAGAAAAAAAAGAAATGGTACTATATGCTGATTTTTATTACAAGAAACCATCAATACCAAAAAAAGTCAGAATTAAGTGTGTATTTCATGCCAAAAAAAATCAAAAGGAGAACAAGTAATTTCCACATTACTTTTAGATGCAATGCTGCAATGAGTTAAAAAACAACAACACTGGACCAGACACCTAGAGTAGTCAAATTTAGAGACAAAAAGTAGAATGGTAGTTGCCAGGGGTTGGGAAGAGAGAGAATAGAGAGTTGTTTAATGAACATGTTTTTATTATTATTTTATTTATATTTATTTATTTATTTTTGAGAAGGAGTCTCACTCTGTCACCCAGGCTGGAGTGCAGTGGTGTGATCTCGGCTCACTGCAACCTCTGCCTCCAGGGTTCAAGAGATTTTCCCGCCTCCGCCTCCCAAGTAGCTGGGACTACAGGTGCCCGCCACCACTCCTGGCTAATGTTCTGTATTTTTAGTAGAGATCGGGTTTCACCATATTAGCCAGTTAGTTGATCTCCTGACCTCGTGATCCGCCAGCCTTGACCTCCCAAAGTGCTGGGATTATAGGCATGAGCCACTGCACCCAGCCTATTATTATTATTTTTTAAAGATGGGGTCTTGCTCTGTGTCCCAGGCTGGAGAGCAGTAGTGCAATCATAGCTCACTGCAGCCTTGGACTCCTGGTCTCAAGCAACCCTCCTGCCTCAGCCCCCCAAGTAGCTGGAACTATGGGTGTATACCACCATGCCTGGCTGTTTAATGAATGTAGAGTTTTGGTTTTGCAAGATGAAGAGTTCTAGAGGTTGACAGTGCAACAATGTAAATGTACTTAACACAACTGAAACAAACACTAAAAATGGTTAAGATGGTAAATTGTATGTATACATTATCACGATTTTTTAAAATCTAAAAAAAAAACCAAACCTGAAACAAACCCCAAAACACTGGACCAGAAGTCAAGAAATCTTAATTCTATTTCCAACTATCTGAGTGACCCTGAGCAACAGCCCATTTGTACTTCGGGTTCCTCACTGAGGTCATAAAAGTTAGAAAATGATCTTTAAGGCTCCTTTGGTTCTGATTGTTTGTGATACCATATCATCTCTTTTTTAAAAAATATTATTTCATCTTTGTATAAAGTCACTAACTTGAGATGGTGATATTCTGGGCATAGATCTTTTCCCTTCAGACCAGTAGTTTACCACTGGCAATTACTTCCCTCTTGGCTTAAAGGTAACTACTGGATTCTACATACTTCCCTACAGCACCTTTCCCCTTCTATTTCCCACAAAGGTCTTTTCTAGGTCAACAGGTTCCTGGCAGATTAGCCATAAAGGCTAGACAACTTTTGATGTTATTTGCTAATATTTGTAACTGTTTTAAACCTCTTCTAGAATAAACTGATGTTATTCATTTTACTATTAGAGCAGATTCACGTGGAAGAACAGATAAGAAATGAATATGGGTTGATTTTTATATCATGTATAGTAATATATATATATAAAGATTAAAATATGTACTTTAGTACATACACTAAATAAAGGGCTTTATCTTATACCACATAATTTTTCCAAAGAAAGAAAAAAGAGATACTGATTTGGTACTATTTTGATAAGAAATTTTGCTAGGGCATTCTCTATTACATAACCATTGGGAAAAAACATAGCACTGAATCTAGGATTTCTCAGTAAGTGACAATGTTATATTTCTCTAATAACCTTCACCTGCTTCACTTCAGTTAGACCCATCCTTATTTTATATAAACTTAAAAGATTTTTAGTGCCAATCTTTTTTCCTCATCAGCTTTTGGGAAGACAAATAGGCAGCAGTCCCAGCGTGAGTAGACAGTCTGTATCAATTACTCGTCTCTCAATTTAGTGAGACGGAGGAGAGTTCAAATGTATTCCAACCCTTAGGCCCTCCTTCCCACACCATCCTAGTTTGTAGTCTCAGTGATAATATGAGCCCCCATTGACTCCTGTTAGATAGAGAAAAGATACTCTCCCTAATGCACAGTCCCTTGATCTCTTCCTATTACAACCTGCTAAATCCTTCTGCTGCAGATGCGTTAAGGTTTGAAAACTAACAACTTACAGCCAAACTTAATTAAGCTC
This sequence comes from Cacajao melanocephalus, assembly GCA_963573385.1. Lineage (NCBI taxonomy): Eukaryota > Metazoa > Chordata > Mammalia > Primates > Pitheciidae > Cacajao > Cacajao melanocephalus. Next base: position 37,527 of record CAUYLG010060023.1, read on the forward strand.
ATGTTTAAGATGCAGGAAAAAAATGACACAATTGCTTGTATTTCTGTTATAGCAGAAAGATTCCAGCCTGGCCAACTTGGTGAAACCCCATCTCTATTAAAAATATAAAAAATTAGCTGAGCGTGGTGGTGCATGCTTGTAATTTCAGTTAGTTACGAGGCTGAGGTAGGAGAATCGCTTGAATACAGGAGGCAGAGGTTGCAATGAGCCGAGATTGCGCCATTGCACTCCAGCCTGTGTGACAGAGTGAGACTCCGTCTTAAAAAAAATAAAAAAGAAAAAAACGAGAAAGAAAGATGACCAAGTAAAGGGTTTATTTTAACACCACCAAGATTAAGTGGAGCTTGTGTAAGTTTTTTAAAAACGCATCTATAAGGAAAAAATTGCTAGCTTTCCATTGATTTTTACATCAATGGATATAATGTTAAATATCATTAATGTTCATACTGTTTTATGTAGTTATCTGAATAATGTTTCAAAAGCACTTGAAATATCTTAAAGATCAAAAGGATCTTAAATGTGTCAAAAATAAGTAAACGTTTAAGTTTTTTAGCAGTAGGAGAATTCTCATCTTTTTCGCGGGAGGATTGTCAAGAGCTTAGAGAACAATTATAGGTAAAGTACCCAAAAGTGTACTCAGTTTGAAACCTCTTCTTTAACCTTTGATGTTGTTGGCAAGCACTATAGTATCCATCATCCTTAAATGAAGTATATGTACATTTTTTTCTGTTTCTTTTATTTTTTTGAGACAAGATCTCACTCTGTTGCCCAGGTTGAAGTGCAGTGGCATGATCATGGCTCACTGCAGCCTTGACCTCCCAGGCTCAGGCGATCTTCCTCATCAGCCTCCCAGGTAGCTGGGACTACAGGCACACACCACCATGCCCAGCTAATTTTTGTATTTTTTGTAGAGACAGTTTGTCTCACGTTGCCCAGAAAACATATTTTTAATCTTTTTTTCCATGATTAATGTAATGGTATTTGGAAATGCTATTTGGGAAGTAATTAGGTTTAGATGAGGTCATGAAGATGAGACCCCCATGATGGGATTAGTGTCCCTAAAAGTAGAGGAAAAGAGACCAGAGAACTTGCTCCATCTTGTCCCAATTACCCCCAACCCATGCCATGTGAAGACACAATGAGAAGGCAGCCATCTGCAAGGCAGGAAGAAGGCCCTCACCAATAACCAAATCAGCCAGCACTTTGATTTTGGAGCCTCCAAAACTATCAGAAATAAGTCTGTTGTTTAACACACCTAATCTGTGGAATTTTGTTATGGCAGTTTCAGCAGACTAATGCATTAAGCATTAAGGTTATGTTTAAAAAATGTCCTTATCTGCCTGCCCCAGCCTCCCAAAGTGTTGGGATTACAGGCGTGAGCCACCACACCAGGCCCTTTCTTGTTTTTTAAAACAGCAATGCATACCATTCTGTAACGAAGTCTGACTTGATTCATCTTGTGTACTCTCTTTCTGAGCATTCACTAGATCTGCAACCAGAACCTCAAGTGATTTATAGTTGCTCCCAGATATCTGAATTTTTTCCTCCATTGTTTTCTTAATGTCCTTGAAACTGAACCCCATTCGTATAGCTTCTTGTACCATAGGATTTTGGAAGATGGTATCATCTGAAATAAAAATTGGTGAGGAAAAAAAACATAGAATTTAAACAATTATTTTTATTATCACAACTCAATAGCAAAATATAGTTAAAAGGAAAAAATTAAGCAGCAAACAAAAGAACAAAAACAAACTAGCAAAGCAAAGCTGCTTTGGGAAGATCTTTTGAAATATTCAGGCACTGAAGAATCACTTCCAGAATCTTACAATTAATCGTAAATGCAATGAGTAAGTATTTTGCAGTGTTTTGGATTATTCAAGATTAGGGGCTTTAAAAATCTGAACTTTTTTAAATCTAGCTGTACTCATTAACAATTAACCTAAAGTACTTAAAGAGTGGATGTTATTACTGAGTCACTAGCAATTATTTAGGAAAAATGATGTGAAATCGGGGAAGTCCCAGTTTATGACCTTGAATGGATCAATTTTCTACCTCTCAAACTTCATTTCTGTAGCAGAGTGGGTAGGACTAGATAAGGCAAGAAAGTCAATGGAAACTTGTTTTTATGATACTCAAAGTAGGAACACAGCATGTGTAGGGAAGTGCTAAGAGAGGACTCTTATACCCTCTGACTCATCAATTACACTCTTGGGTATTAAAAATGAGTGTGTATCTCTGCCAAAGATATGCAGAAGAATATTCATAGTAGTGTTATTTATAATAGCCCCAAACTGGAAACAACTCAAATGTCCATCATCAGGTGAATAGATAAATAAATTGTGGTATATTCAGACACTACACAGCAAAACAAAAACAAAAACAAAAAAAAACTATTGCCACAGACAATATGGATGAATCTCATAGGTATAATGAGCAAAACATAATCATAATTCATCATTATGCCACAAAAGAGTACCTACTGCATGAGTCCATTTATAAGAACTTCAAAACTAATCTATGGTAATAAACAAAATTAATCTATGGTAATAGAAGCCAGAATATAACTTGGGAGTGAGTACTGACAGGGAAGGGGCATGAAAGAGCTTTCTAGGTTATAGAAATGTTCTATATCTTGATCTGGGGGATAGTTACACAGATAAATATATATATATATATTTTTTAACATTATATTTTAATATATATTTAACATATATTTTACTTAATACACATATTTTAACATACATATGTTAAAATTCATCAAGTAGAAAACTTATGATTAGGGTGCTTTAAGCACTTTACTGTATGTACATTATAGCTCAATACATGCTTTTTTAAAGAGAGGAGGCCAGGTTCAGTGGCTCACACCTGTAATCCCAGCGCTTTGGGAGGCCAAGACAGGGAGATTCCTTCAGGCCAGGAGTTTGAAACCACCCTGGTCAACAAAGCATGACCCTGTTTCTATTAAAAATATATATATATAAAATAAGGCTGGGCCTGGTGGCTCAGGTCTGTAGTCCCAGCACTTTGGGAGGCTAAGCTGGGCAGATTGCTTGAGCCTAGGAGTTCGAGATCAGCCTGGAAACATGGCGAAACCCTGTCTCTGCAAAAAATACAAAAATCAGCTGGGTGTGGCAGCACACGTCTGTGGTCCCAGCTACTGGGGAGGCTAAGGTTGGAGGATCCTGTGAGCCTGGGAGATGAAGGCTGCAGTGAGCTGGGACTGTACCACAGCACTCCAGCCTTGGCAACTAAGTGAGAGGCTGTCTAAATAAATAAGTAAATAAATAAATAGAGGAGGCTGGAAGAGATGTAGAGATGTGACTATAAAGAACATATATAGTAAATAACAAAAGGTATTTTTATGGTACGAAAATAACTTTAAGATTTGTGTTTTGATAAAGAAAAACTCTGTTGGGAGGTTATAACGTAGACAAAAGACCAGTTAGGAGACGACTACAAGAGCAGAATCAGTGGGAAAGTCTGAAGCAACATTAAAAAGGTAGAATCCATCAAATCTGATGATTAATTAAATGTAAAAGGATTACAGAGAGCAAAGAGCTTAGGAACAACATAAATTACTGGGCAACCTTGTGAACTGTAGTACTATTAACCAATATAGGAGAAAAAGGTGCAGGACTGGATTCAGTCTAAGTGGTTTTTAGAGATGCATTCTATATGGAAATGTCCAGCGGACAACTAGACATTGCTCCTTCCTGCTTCTCTTATCTTTGACTTTTTTTTTTTTTTTCAGTTTATTTTGTTGCTCCTTTACTTCTGCCCACTTAATTAGATGTTGGTGGCTCCCTTCCATTCCCTCATCGACCCTTCTTAAAAATGGTCTTTCCAGATGCTTCCCCTACCAGTACCATCTTACTCTCATTTATGCAGGTTTTATTATGCTCCTTCTTCAATGTCCTACAGGTATCTCAAACTCAACTTGCTAAATACAAAAAGGAAGAACATGGACCCCTACCTGATACCATATACAAAAATTAACTCAAAATGGATCAAAGACCAGAATGTAAGAGCTAATACCATAAAACTCCTAAAAAAAAAAAAAAAAAAACATAGGTATAAACTTTGGTGACCCTGGATCAGGCAATGGTTTTTTGTTTTTTTTTTGTTTCTCAGACAAAGTCTTGCTCTGTCGCCCAGCTGGAGTGCAGTGGCAAGATCTTGGCTCACTGCAACTTTTGCCGCCCGGGTTCAAGCAATTCCCCCTGCCTCAGCCTCCCAAGTAGCTGGGACTACAGGCGCACGTCACCACGCCTGGCTAATTTTTTGTATTTTTTTTTTTTTTTTTTTTTTTAGTTAGACGGGGTTTCACCGTGTTGGTCAGGATGGTCTCGATCTGACCTTGTGATCCGCCTCAGCCTCCCAAAGTGCTGGGATTACAGGCGTGGGACACAGCGCCTGGCCACAATGGTTTCTTAAATGTGACATAAAAAGCATGAGCAAAACCCCAAAACATATAAATTGAATTTCATCAAAATTAAAGACATTTATGCTTCAAAGAACACCAACAAGAAAGTGAAAAAGGTGGCCAGGTGCAGTGACTCATGCCTGTAATCCCAGCACTTTAAGAAGCTGAGGCAGGCAGACTGTTTCAGCCCAAGAGTTTGAGACCTGGCAGGGCAAAAATGGTGAAACTCTGTCTCTATAAAAAAATACAAAAATTCTGGCTTGGCGCCGTGGCTCAGCACTTTGGAAGGCTGAGGTGGGCGGATCATGAGGTCAGGAGATCGAGATAATCCTGGCCAACATGGGGAAACCTTGTCTCTACTAAAATCCAAAAAGTAGCTGGGCGTTGTGGCGCATGCCTGTAATCCCAGGTGGTGGTGCACACCTGGAGTCCCAGCTACCCAGAAAGCTGAGACAGGAGAATCGCTTGCGCCAGGGAGGTTGAGGCCACAGTGAGTATGACTGCACTACTGCACTTCAGCCCAGGTGACTGAGCAAGACCTTGTCTCAAAAAATAAATAAATTAAATTAAATTAAATTTTAAAATGGGTCGGGCACAGTGGCTCATGCCTGTAGTCCCAGCACTTTGGGAGGCCAAGGCACATGGATCACTTGTGGTCAGGAGTTCAAGACCAGCCTAGCTAACGTAGTGAAACCACGTCTCTACTAAAAATACAGAAATTAGCCAGGTGTGGTGGTGCGTACTTGTAATCCCAGCTACCAGGGAGGTTGAGGCAGGAGAATCGCTTGAAACCAGGAGGCAGAGGCTGCAGTAAGCCAATATTGTACCACTGTACTCCAGCCTGGGCGACAGAGCAAGACACTGTCTCAAAAAAAAAAAAAAAAAAAAAAGTCAAAGGAGATGAAGAGACATTTCTACAAATATTTACAAATGGCCAAAAAGCACATGAAAATATGCTCAGCATCATTAACCATCAGGGAAATGCAAAACAAAACCACAATGAGATACCATGTCACATCCACTGGAATGGCTGTGATAAATAAGACAGACCATGAATGTAGAGAAAATAAACTCCTCATACACTGTTGGTAGGAATGTCAAAGGGTACAATCACTTTGGAAATCTGTCTGGTAGTTTATCAAAAGGTTAAATACTAAATAACCACATGACCCAGCAATTCCATCACTGGATATATATCCAAGAGAATTAAGAACATGACTATACAAAAACTTATACATGAATGTTCATAGAACCATTATTCATAACAGTCAAAAAGCAGAAACAAGCCAAATGTCAACTGACAAATGGATAAACAAAATGTCACATTATTTATACAATGGACTCTTTCTACCATAAAAAATAACGAAGTACTCATATATGCTACAACATAGATGCACCTTGAAGACACATATCACATGATTCCATTTATATTGAACATCCTGAATAGGCAAATCTATAGAGACAGAAAGTAGATTACTGGTTGCCTTGGCCTAGGGGCATGGTGGGCAATGGGGAATGACTGTTGATGGGTGAGTATGGAGTTTCTTGTTGGGGTAATGACAGTGTTCTGCAATTAAAGAGCAGTAATGCCACTCGCTGCACAGAGGGTAGCCCTGCTCTGCAGAAGCAGTCATGGAGCAGAATTTATGTGTTTTTTTCTTTTTTGAGACAGAATCTCAGTCCATCACCCAGGCTGGAGTGCAGTGGCACAACCTTGGCTCACTGAAACCTCTGCCTCCCAGGTTCAAGTAATTTTTATGCCTCCTGAGTAGCTGGGACTACAGGTGTGCACCACCATGCCCAAGTAATTTTTCTTTTTGAGGTGTTTTGCTCCTTTTTGTCCAGGCTGAAGTGCAATGGCGCAATCTCAGCTCACTGCAACCTCTACCTCCCAGGTTCAAGCAATTCTCCTGCCTCAGACTCCCGAGTAGCTGGGATTACAGGCGCATGCCCCCACGGTCAGCTAGTTCTGTATTTTTAGTAGAGATAGGGTTTTACCATGTTAGCCAGGCTGGTCTTGAACTCCTGACCTGAGGTGATCTGCCCACCTCGACCTCCCAAAGTGCTGGGATTACAGGGGTGAACCACTGCGCCTCGCAATTTTTGTATTTTTAGTAGAAATGGGATTTTACCATGTTGGCCTGGCTAGTCTCGAACTCCTGACCTCAAGTGATCTGCCTACCTCGGCCTCCCAAAGTGCTGGGATTACAGGCATGAGCCACTGCACCCGGCTGAATTATTTTTTATATATAACAAAAACAGGCTGGGTGCGGTGGCTCACGCCTATAATCCTAGCTTTGGGAGGCCGAGGTGGGTGGATCACCTGAGGTCAGGAGTTCAAGACCAGCCTGGCCATCATGGTGAAACCCCATCTTAAAAACAAAAAACAAAAAACAAAAATAGTAGTAATGGTTGCACAACTTTGTGAATATACTAAAAAATAAACACTAAACTGTACACTTTATAGGATGAAATTTATGATGCATGAATTATATCTCAATTTTAAAACATCAATCATAAACCAGAAGTCTCATTAGTCATAAAAAGAGTAATATGCATTGTAACAATGATTAAATACCACAGGATATTATCAAGAAATGTTATAGACGCTGGATGCGGTGGCATACAGTTGTAGTCCCAGGTACTCAGGCGGCTAAGACAGGAGGATGACTTGAGCCTATGAATTTGAGGCTGCAGTGAGCTATGATCGTGCTTGTGAATAGTCACTGCACTTCAGCCTAGTCAACATAGTGAGACGGTCTCAAAAAACAAAGTGCTATATTATCTTTGTTTCTTAGAAACTTTAACAATATGGGCTATACTAAATGATTTCTTAGGTCGTATTATTCATGCCCATTACAAAACCCATATCAACTAATATTAAAGTAGCTCTCCTTCTCAAGCATATTCATGAATACCTGTACAGTAATGTCTTGCCTTGTAATTCTCCTCTCTTTTGAGACGGAGTTTTCGCTCTTGTTGCCCAGGTTGGAGTGCAATGGTGCGATCTTGGCTCACTGCAACCTCCACCTCCAGGATTCAAGCGATTCTCCTGCCTCAGCCTCCCAAGTAGCTGGGATTACAAGCATGAGCCACCACGCCTGGCTAATTTTGTATTTTTAGTAGAGACCCGGTTTCACCATGTTAGTCAGGCTGGTCTCGACCTCCTGATCTCAGGTGATCCACCGGCCTCAGCCTCCCAAAGTGCTGGGATTACAGGTGTAAGCCATCGCATCCAGTCCCTTGTAATTCTTAAGAGACTAAATAGATGATGCTACCAGTATAGGAGTGGGGAATCACTAAATACATTCAAAATTAAACTTTCTACTACTTTTAAAATATGATGCCTAAGTTGAAAATGAGATCTGCAGTGTGATATAGGATTCAGAAGACCTTGCTTGCAGTCCTAGTTCCACTAAAAATTTGTAATGTGACTGTGGGCAAGTCACTTAGACCTCTATGACTGTTTCTTCATCTGAAAAGTGGGGATAACACCAGGCGCGGTAGCTAACTCCTGTAATCCCATCAGTTTGGGAGGCCGAGACGGGTGGATCATGAGGTAAGGAGTTCAAGACCAGCCTGGCCAAGATGGTGAAACCCTGTCTCTATTAAAAATACAAAAATTAGCTGGGCATGGTGATGGGCACCTGTAATCCCAGCTACTCAGGAGGCTAAGGCAGGAGAATCGCTTGAACCTAGGAGGTGCAGTTTGCAGTGAGCTAAGACCGCACCCCTGCACTCCAGTCAGGGTGACAGAGCGAAACACTGACTCAAAAAAAAAAAAGAAAGAAAGAAAGAAAGAAAAAAGAAAAGTGGAGATAACAACTGTCTTCCTTGCTCAATTATTATTTTTCTCTGCCCACTTTCTGAGTTTTAAAACCTTTACTTCTCCATGAGGTAACAGGAGGTAAACAAACCAAACCTTACACGTCTGTGAAGAAGCTGGGGAAGGTACAATGACAGTATGGGATAAAGAAGAAGGTGGATTAGGGCTTATCATGGTAATGGCACACTAGTATAACACTGAATTCATAATTCTGGCTTACTTAAGGAACCCCAGGGACAAAAATACACTTCACCCTTTCTTATGATTTTGGAAGAAATGGTAATGAGACAGTCTATGAGTGCTCCTCCTGAACTTGGAAAAACTATCTGATGGCCTACTAACAAACATTCTTTTTTTTTTTTTTTTAAGGTGGGGTTTCACCATGATGGCCAGGCTGGTCTTGAACTCCTGACCTCAGGTGATCCACCCACCTCAGCCTCCCAAAGTGCTAGGATTACAGGCGTGAGCCACCGCGCCCGGCCCCTACTAACATTCTTAATACAGACACGTCTGATTGAAATGTTTTTTCTTTTTTTTTTGAGATGGAGTCTCACTCTGTTGCCAGGCTGGAGTGCACTGGCATGATCTCGGCTCACAGCAACCTCCGCTGCCCAGGTTCAAGAGATTATCCTGCCTCAGTCTCCCAAGTAGCTGGGATTACAGGTGCACACCATCATGCCCGGCTAATTTTTGCATTTTTAGTAGAGATGGGGTTTCACCACGGTGGCCAGGCTGATCTTCAACTCCTGACCTCAAGTGATCTGCCTGCCTCGGCTTCCCAAAGTGCTGGGATTACAGGCGTGAGCCACCATGACCGGCCTCTGACTGAAATTTAAAAGTACTTCATTGGCCGGGCGCGGTGGCTCACGCCTGTAATCCAAGCACTTTGGAGGCCAAGGCGGGCGGATCACCTGAGGTCGGGAGTTCAAGACCAGCCTGACCAACATGGTGAAACTCTGTCTTTTAAAAAAAAAAAAAGGTACTTCATTAAATTCTTTTTAATAATTTTTGTTATATATATATATATATATATATATATTTTTTTTTTTTTTTTTTTGTAGAGATGGGGTTTTGCCATGTTGCCCAGTCTGGTCTCAAACTCCTGAGCTCAAGTGATCTGCCTGCCTTGGCCTCCCAAAGTGCTGGGATTACAGGCATGACCCACTGTCACCCACCTACATTTTTAATTTATAGTAATCTCATCTAAAATAAATATATTATGATGACCTTGAAAGAACATGCCTATCTTTCCACCCCATAAATAATAACTATAATAAATTGGCTGTTAAATTAAAGGGATATTTAATTTAGCAAGCATATTTACCAATTTTTCTAGTTAGTGATGGTGTTTTCTCAGTAGTTCTTACCTATAACAGAAATATGAATTGTAAAAGTTAGAATTATTTTTGGTAGAGGCAATCATTTCGATTTGAAAAGTTAAATTAATCATAAATTTAAAATAAATTGGCTTTATTCCAATTCAATATATGAATATTCACAAGAGGCATAGCCTGATGGAACTAGAAGGAAGTTATAAGATTATCTAATCCAATCCTTCATTTTACAAACAAGAAGCTGAGGCCCAGGGAAAATGAATGACTTCAAGGTAGAGCCACTGGGGCAACTCTAGTCTCCCATTTTAGTCCAGCATTCTTTCCACCTATTACTGATGCCTTGGCCACCCCAGTTCATGATATCAATTTTTTTATTTTTTTAATTTTTTAGACAGAGTTTCACTCTTGTTGCCCAGGCTGGAGTGCAGTGGCATGATCTTGGCTCACTGCAACCTCCACCTCCTGGGTTCAAGCGATTCTCCTGCCTCAGCCTCCCAAATAGCTGAGATTACAGGCACCACCACCATGCCTGGCTAATTTTTTGTATTTTTAGTAGAGAATGGGTTTCATCATATTGGCCAGGCTCATCTCAAACTCCTGACCTCAGGTGATCCATCTGCCTTGGCCTCCCAAAGTGCTGGGATTACAGGCGTGAAACACTGTGCCTGGCTAGCTCTCACCTTTAAAGCCCATCATACATTTATTATTATTTTGTTTTTAAATTAAAATTTTTGTTTTGATGTAATATACACATAAATTGATTTATACTATACTGTGAATTTTGCATGAAGAAATAACTATAAAACAAATGATATATTTGAAAATATAAATTATATAATGAGACTTACCAGACACTCCTCAAGTGAATGGGTTAAATGAATATTGTTTACATATTCCTGTCCCTTTTGTTCCAACAGATATTTACACCTAAACAATTAAAAGGATAAACTTTAGTAGCTGATAAATTAGTGAAGTATAAAGCAAAGATATAATCTCCATCATATTAATTCCATTAATTCCATTAACTTGCTTTTCAGTACTTCTAAGGAGCCACAAAGTAAAATGTTACCCAGTTCCCTATCTGACTGTCATTTTAAGGTTAAAAAAATTTCCTTTGTTATGTTACCTCTGCTAATGTTAGTAGAGGAAAAAATATCAACTTGTGAACTTTCTAAAACAAGTTATTAAATTAGCACCTTGACTTTTTTTTTTTTTTTGAGACAGAGTCTCGCTCTGTCACCCAGGCTGGAGTGCAATGGCGTGATCTTGACTCGCTGCAACTTCTACCTCCTGGGTTCAAGCGATTTTCCTCCCTCAGCCTCCCCAGTAGCTGGGATTATAGGCATGCACCACCATGCCTGGCTAATTTTTGTATTTTTAGTATTTTGTATTTTTAGAGACAGAATTTTACTGTGTTGGTCAGGCTGGTCTCGAACTCCTCATTTCAAGTGATCTGCCCACCTCAGCCTCCCAAAGTGCTAGGATTATAGGCATGAGCCACTATAATCTTCTTAACAGGTTTTAGTTAGAGAATCAATTTGCCCATTAAAAAGGAATTCTTTAGGCTTTTCAATATTTCCTTTTAAAGCTGTTTAAGGCTAAGATTTCTTTTCAAATGATCGTCTGAAACACTGTTTTCTTTTTTTTTTTTTTTTGAGATGGGGTCTCACTATCTTGCCCAGGCTGGAGTGCAGTGGCACTGAGCACAGTGGCATCATCTCAGCTCAAGCAACCTCTGCCTCCCCAGCTCAAGCAATCCTCTCACCTTAGCTTCACAAGTAACTGGGGCTAAAGGTGTACGCCACCATGCCTGGCTAAATTTTTCTGTATTTCTTGTAGAGACAGGGTCTCACTATGTTGCCCAGGCTAATCTCGAACTCTTGAGCTCCAGCAATCCACCCACCTCAGCCTCCTAAAGTGCTGGGATTACAGGAGTGAGTCACCACACCCCACCCAGAGATTTTAAAATGTGAACAGTTGTGTGTCATAGAGATGAGATACATTAATATTTCCCAGGGGTATGATGGCTTCTTAAGGAATCTCCTTGGCAACATGGGCTCTCATGCCGATCATAAAAGAGCCTACTTCCAACAACAAAAGAGTGCACATTTCCCAATTTGTATTTAGAAATGGAATAACCTAGAGGCCAGGCGTGGTGGCTCATGCCTGTAATCCCAGCACTTTGGAAGGCTAGGGCAGGAGGATCACCTGAAGTAAGGAATTCAAGACCAGTCTGACCAACATGGTGAAACCCCATCTCCGCTAAAAATACAAAAATTAGCTGGGCGTGGTGGCAGGTACCTGTAATCCCAGCTACTCGCGATGCTGAGGCACAAGGGGCAGAGGTTGCAGTGAACCAAGATCATGCCACTGCACTCCAGCCTGGGCGACAAGAGCAAAACTTCGTCTCAAAAATAAAAACTAAAAAAAGAAATGGGATAATCTGGCCAGGCGCAGTGGCTAACACCCGTAATCCCAGCACTTTGGGAGGCTGAGGCGGGCCAATTACCTGAGGTCAGGAGTTCAAAACCAGCCTGGCCAACATGGTGAAACCCTGTCTCTACTGAAAATACAAAAATTAGGCAGGCGAGGTGGCTGGTGCCTGTAATCCCAGCTACTTGGGAGGCTGAGGCAAGAGAATCGCTTAAACCCGGCAAGCGGAAGTTGCAGTGAGCCTAGACTGTGCCGCTGCACTCCAGCCTGAGCAACAGAGACTCTGTCTCAAAATATAAATAAATAAAATAAAAAATAAATGGAATAATTTGAATGTCATAGATATGATATATAAGCAGTGGATGTTTTGGTCATCAGAGAAGGCTTAGGTGGGTTTTTTCCTCATTTTTATAAGTCTAGCATGAATTTCAAGCCATAGTGAAGGCAGAAATCGTTGAGGTAAAAAGTAATTTAAGTCTCCCACTGCATGCTATCCAACTTGCCTGTGAATGAATGAATAATTAAATATCTTACCCTGGATACCATTTAGCATGTTGTTCCCAAGGGTCTTCACTGGGCTTCCAATCAGTTAGCCCTCCTCCACAGTGAAAGCACTTTACTTTATCACCATCACCTAAGAAAACACACAAGAATATATGTATTTGTGCAATTAGAAGCTTAGACAAAAATATTCAACACCTAAAAATTAAGCACATCTAAAAAACATGAAAATCTCACAGCTTAAAACAAGACATTCAAATTCGCATTTAAGTAACAGATACGATCTTTATCATTTGAGGAAGAAATACTAAATTCACTGATTCAATCTGAGGAATTTTTACAGAACAAAAATAAAACTGCCCAAGTTTTACATTAAAAATTAAGATTGCTACTTTTTTTTTTTTTTTTTTTTTTGAGACTGAGTCTTGCTCTGTTGCCCATACTGGAGTCTAATGACACAGTCTTGGCTCACTACAACCTGCGCCTCCTGAGTTAAGTGATTCTCCTACCTCAGCCTCCCAAGTAGCCGGGATTACAAGCATGCACAACCACACCCGGCTAATGTTTTATATTTTTGGTAGAGACAGGGTTTTACCATGCTGGCCACTCTGATCTCGAATTCCTGACCTCAAATGATCCGCCCACCTTGGCCTCCCAAAGTGCTGGGATTACAGGCGTGAGCCACTGCACCCAGCATACTTTCTTTTTAGTATGTTATTTGGGCCACCAATATTGTACTTACTGTTTCAAATTGTGAAACTTTAAAACAAGTTATTTTCTAAGTATTAGTAACATTAAAGTTCTACATAATGGAATTACGAGATAAGTTTCTCTAAGTTTATAGCTACATGACACTAAACAAACCTTCAAGATTACTATATAATGGTACATAAATAAAATATTTTGAAATAACCAATATTTTATAGGCATTATTCAATCTTAAAATAAATGGGTCAAATATATAATGGTATAATTTTAAAAAATATCTTTAGAAGCAATCACACCAATGGCCCTTCCTGGCATGTCTACCACAGTCCATTTGAAAAGCACTCATATGAAGCACCAACCATAATACAAGGCAGCTTGCATATATATACTCTGTGTACTACAGGCAGATGTCAATTTTAATACAGCATGAGCCAAACTAAACTCTCTAATGTTAGCTCTTTTTATAAAGTTATTGTGGGCCAGGCACGGTGGCTCACACCTGTAATCCCAGCACTTTGGGAGGCCAAGCTGGGCAGATCACAAAGTCAAGAGATCAAGACCATCCTGACCAACATGGTGAAACCCTGTCTCTACTAAAAATACAAAACAGCTGGGCATGGTGGAGCGCACCTGTAGTCCCAGTTACTTGGGAGACTTAGGCAGGAGAATTGCTTGAACCCAGGAGCGGGAGGTTGCAGTGAGCCGAGATTGCGCCACTTCACTCCAGCCTGGTGACAGAGTGAGACTCCGTCTCAATAAATAAATAAATAAATAAAGTTATTGTGAAGACAAGCATGGTAGCTCAAGCCTGAAATTCCAACACTTTGGGAGGCTGAGGTGGGCAGATCACTTGAGGTCAGGAGCTCGAGACAAGCCTGGCCAACATGGTAAAACACTGTCCCTATTAAAAAACACAAAAATTATCCAGGCGTGGTGGTATGTGCCTGTAATTCCAGCTACTCAGGAGGCTGAGGCACAATAATAGCTTGAACCCAGGAGGCAGAGGTTGCAGTGAGCTGAGATCATGCCACTGCACTCCAGTTTGGGTAATGGAGTGAGACTCTGTCTCAAAAAAAAAAAAAATTGCCAGGTGCAGTCGCTCATGCCTGTAATCCCAGCACTTTGGGAGGCTGAGGCCGGCCAATCACCTGAGGTGGGGAGTTTGAGACCAGCCTGACCAACAAGGAGAAACCCCGTCTCTACTAAAAATACAAAATCAGCCGGGCGTGTTGGCGCATGCCTGTAATCCCAGCTACTCAGGAGGCTGAGGCAGGAGAATTGCTTGAAC
>CAUYLG010060024.1:0-61817 GCA_963573385.1 Cacajao melanocephalus
TCTCCAGAACATACATTTTTCTCAGTATCATATTACACCTATTCTGAAAGTGACTATATAATTGGAAGTAAATCACTCTTCAGCATTTGCATAGCATTTCATAGACTTAAATGAAATATTGGTTGGCTGTTTATTTGTTATTTTCTTCCCTTATTCCTTCCTGTCTCTGTTGTTAAGCACAATTATCGGCATAAAAGAGATTTTTAATACCTATTCTTAGATTGTATTCCAGCCTGGGCAATAGAGCAAGAATCCTGTTCTCTCTCCCCTTTTTTCTTTCTTCTTCTTTCTTTCTCTGAAAAAAAAAAAAAAAGAAAGAAAAGAGAAGAAAATGGTTCCGTGTTTTCACAGAATGTATTCTAGAGAAGAGTAGCTAAGATTTACACACCAGTAATTATAGAAACAGTACTGTATTAGTCCGTTCTCATGCTGCTAAGAAAGCCATACCTAAGACTCGGTAATTTTATAAAGGAAAGAGGTTTAATGGACTCACAGTTCCACATGGCTGGGGAGGCTTCACAATAATGGCAGAAGACAAGGAGAAGCAAGTCGTATCTTACATGGATGCAGCAGGCAAAGAGATAGTGAGAACCAAGTGAAAGGGGTTTCCCCTTATAAAACCATCAGATCTTGTGAGACTTATTCACTACCACAAGAACAGTATGGGGGAAACCACCCCCATGATTCAATTATCTCCCACTGGGTTCCTCCCACAACACATGGGAATTTTGGGAGCTACAACTCAAGATGAGATTTGGGTGGGGACATAGCCAAATCATATCAAGTACAAAAGTTGCTGTGGGTCTATAAGCAGGTTTCTCAACTTTGGCACTATTGACATATGGGATCAAAGAAAAAAAATTTTTTTTTTGAGCCAGAGTTTCACTCTGTTGCCCAGGCTGGAGTACAGTGATGTGATCTTGGCTCACTGCAACCTCCACTTCCTGAGTTCAAGCAATTCTCCTGCCTCAGCCTCCCAAGTAGCTGAGATTACAGGTGCCTGCTGTCATGCCTGGCTAATTTTTGTATTTTTAGTAGACACGAGGTTTCACCATGTTGGTCAGGCTGGTCTCAAACTCCTGACCTCAGGTGATCCTCCCACCTCAGCCTCTCAAAATGCTGAGATTACAGGTGTGAGCCACTGCACCTGGCCCAGATAATTCTTTATTACGGAAGCTCATCATGTGCATTGTAGGATGCTTGGCAGCATCCCTGGCCTGTACCCTTTAGGTGCCAGTAGCAAATCTCCCCCACTTCCCTAGGTATTATAATAAAAATGTCTTCAAACATTGCCAAATGTCTCCAGGGGGACAAAATCACTCCTGATTGGGAATCACTTGCCTATAACAAGGAGTGATTCAGGAAAGACTGCAAATGGGGCAATAGTAATTAAAATGGATCTTCAAGACTGGACATCATTTAGGCAAGCAAAGTCAGAGGAAAAGAAATTCCAAGTAGCATTTGTGCAGAAGCAATGATGGAAGATTTCAGGTGTGCTTAGGCACACAGCATGTACTCATGTCATGCTCTCACCAGAGCATCTGAGTGCAAGTTACATGATTTTAAACAGGAGAAAAAAATCTAATCAGAACAGAGGTCTAGGGAGATTACTAGCCATCTGTATGGTGGATGGATTGGGGCAGGAAGAGATTAAAGACAGGGATAACAGTAATCCCAGGGGACGGTACAATGAATGACCAAACTAGGGCAGTGAGAGTGGGAACTGAGGGGGATGACTGTGTGAGATTTTGTGGAGATAAAATTGGGACGGCTTAGTGATTACTGGATGGGGAAGGTTCATATCTTTCTCTCTTGCTTTAAGTACTTTCTACAAAGTTATGAACTATATTAAAGTTTGGAGGCTAGATAATTGGAAGTACATTAATGACATCAGCAGAGAGAGGGAAGCGGGTTAAAGAGGGAAGATTATGTGCTTGGAATTGGGTTAATTGGGCTTGTTACAATAGAGATGAACCAGAGATCTAGTATAGTTTTACTAGTTATCAGACTAGAAGTCACAGTAGAGAAGGAACAGAGTACAAAGAGGAGATCCAAGATCAGATACAGGCTGGAGGAATACTTTGCCTATATTTAGAAGGCATAAGGTGGTCATTAATAAAGTAAAAGGACCTGCCAGAGAGGCTGGAGAAGATTCAGAATTGTATCATGGAAGGGAGGAGTTTCAAGGAGAAGGTGGACAGCTTTGTGGGTCAGGGTGGGAAGTACCCTGAGAGGTTCTAGAGAACTAGCAGAGAGAAGACTTTACAGTATCTTTTCCAGAGAGATGGGAATTAATTTATTTTTAAAGGGCTCAAGGCCAGGAGTGGTGGCTCATGCCTGTAATCCCAGCACTTTGGGAGGTCGAGACAGGAGGATCACTTGAGCCCAGGAGTTTGAGGTTATAGAGAGCTATGACCACATCACTGCACTCCAGCCTGCTGACAGAGCAAGAACCTGTCTCTAAAAAAAGATAAAATGATTCTTGAAAATTAAAGCATTCAGAAGAAAGATTTCATAAATTCCCCTTGGAATTCTTTTGTTGGTTAATAAGTAATGTGTTTTAATATTCTAAAATTTATTTTGTTGCAACTTCAGTCTATACTCCTCACTCATTCCTAGCAGAAAATGAGTAGCTGGTACTTATTCTAAGGTGAGTGGGTTTGAGGGTGCACAGCCATTATGGGTGGGGCGTACAGAGTGGGCCTCCAGTGCTGGGCACTGCACATCTATTGCCTCATCTATCTCTTACAACATATTGCCACCTTAGGTACTCCTTTGTTTATCTTAGTGATTAAAAAAAATACTGAGTTTCAGAAACATTAAGTAACATGAAAGATCATATGTTACAAATATATCACAAATTTTGTGGAGACACAAAATCACATCTGACTGTAAAGCCTGTGCTTTCCCTTACTCCATGCCACTCCTTTGGTTGAAGATCATTTATTAAACAGCCCTGTGGTCTTCTCTGAACTTAGTTTAGAGATTGCTATAGGATTAGGCTTGAGTCTGCCTGCTCTTTGAGGGAGCGAAGTGAAGAGCCAAACTAAGAAGAAAGTACAAAGGAGTTGTAAAAACATGAATCCTTTTCTCTCCTTACCCAGGGATAGTTTACCCAAAGCTTATTGAGTTATGTAGGGAAAGTTGAATGTAGAGGTCACTATTTTCTCCATGTTCAACAGCAAGTCCTTGGGTAATTACCCTTCCCCTCTTTTGATGCTACTACCCCTGGGCACAAGAGATTGTCTGACTTGGTATTTCGTCACTTTTGATGGGGTGGCCAAGCTCTCTGATATACTGAATCTAATTTTACATGGAGATTAGGTACTACAGTCTGTACAGCAAGGCTAAAAATA
Organism: Cacajao melanocephalus; assembly: GCA_963573385.1. Taxonomy (NCBI): domain Eukaryota; kingdom Metazoa; phylum Chordata; class Mammalia; order Primates; family Pitheciidae; genus Cacajao; species Cacajao melanocephalus. The sequence goes on from CAUYLG010060024.1 coordinate 3,357, forward strand.
AATCCAGTGAGTCTAAATTGTCATGGGAAATCTCCCAAAAAGTACGGTATAAATGATTTTTGAGTACTGAACTTGGTGTGTGTGTGTGCGTGTGTGTGTGTGTGTGTATGTGTGTGTGCACATGTATGTAATGGGCAATGAATGCAAGTATTATAGGAAACATAAAAAATAAAATTTTGAAGTAATTTTTATTATTATGAGAAATAGAGAAAGAGAATGACATTGTTTTCTGAGTATGCAGAGTAGAATTTTAGAGTAGACTTTCCTCTTTAGGACAGACTATCATTGCCTTATGTAAACTCTCCTATTCAAATTCCAGGAACTGTTGATAACTCAAGGCAGAGAATATTTGTGAGTTTCTGCTTTCCTAGAGAAAATTTAGTAAGACACAAGGAAGAAATTCTGCAGGTAGTTGGCACTTAATTTTCATAATGATGACAATAAAAGACTTTGTTAATAACAGTGAGGACAAAATGAAGCTGGACTGTCTGGGGTTCTGAAATCAACCTCCAAGTTAGCGTCTATGAGAAATGTTAGACGTGCTGTCTCTTCTTCAAGTTCAGCAGAAGACACTGCCCGTAGATAGTTATGTGGTATATATCCAGGTTGGAGAATTCTGTTTCCTGAAATATTTTTTCCTGTGACTTGTTTGAAGTACAGTGCCACTGGTCGAGTAACAATCTTGGTTGATGATGACCCTCATCATTTGGGAAAAGTATGTGTGTTGTCTGGGAGAAAAGCTTTGGAAGTTTACAGGTGACAATGAGGAAGAACTGTGGGGCCCTCCTATCAACCCTAGAGGGAACTGGGAAGAAAGACATAGATTGTTCACATATATATGTATATATATATGTGTGTGTATATATGTATATATATGTGTGTGTATATGTGTATATATATGTGCGTGTGTATATATTATATATATATATTTTTTGAGATAGTGTCTTGCTGCGTCACCCAGGCCAGAGTGCAGTGAAATGATCATAGCTCACTGTAGCCTGTATCTCCTAAGCTCAAGTGATCCTTCCACCTCAGCCTCTGGAGTAGCTTAAACTGCAGGTACATACCACCATAACCAGCTAATTCTTGTATTTTTAGTAAAGACTGGGTTTTTCCATGTTGCTAGGCTGGTCTTGAACTCCTGCTTCGGTCTCCCAAAGTGCTGAGATTATAGGTATGAACGCCTGGCCTTCAGATTCTTCTGTGGATGTTAATTACCTAAATATCTCACTTCCCTTCAAGCTCTTTGTTTTTATACTACCTTCTCCCTCCCTTTGTTACTAACGTCAAAAGAATCCTTACATGGGGTGATAGCAACAGGGGCAGGGTCAGTGGTGAAACTGTACCTTTAAGCCAAAAACAGCTGGAAGGCCTAAAGACCAGACTGCTGGTCCTGCATGAAATCCATGTGGCAGAGGGAGAATTTCTGTTCCTCTTTGCCTGCCCCTCCCCTATTCTGAGCTCATAAGAAGCCCCAGGACTTAGCCTCATGGAGGAGGCTTTCCTGCCTTTGGGTAGGGGGACCACCCTGCTTCCCTTTCTGCTGAAAGCTGTTTCATCACTCAGTAAAACTCCCCACCTTGATCACTCTGCGGTTGTCAGTACATCTTCATTTTTCTTGGGTATAGGACAAGAACTCAGGAACCGGTGTGCAAGGCAAAATTGGCCCAGGCAGGCCAGTTGGGCGGGGTGCCTCCTGCGGCAGGTAGCATGCCCTGAGCTAGGCCTCTGGTATTGCTGGCCAGAGGTCCTTGACTGGCAAAGGGACTGAGAAAAATCCTGCATCAGGGGTGGCTGGCAGTGGGTAGGGGTGGTCATTGGATCTAGAAGTAATTGCCAGGCTTGCTCTAGAACTTATTCATTAATGCATTTAAGTTTATTACTCCATCACTCTCTATCCCCTTATCACTCTTTCTCATAAAATTTACCACATGATGGTACCTGTTTCTTTTCTTTTCTTTTTTTTTTTAAGACTGAATCTTGCTCTGTTGCCCAGGCTGAAATAAAGTGACACAATCTCAGCTCACAACTCACAGCAACCTCTGCCTCCTGGGTTCAAGCGATTCTCATGACTCAGCCTCTTGAGTAGCTGGGATTACAGGCATCTGCCACCACGCCCAGCTAATTTTTGTATTTTTAGTAGAGACAGTGGTTCACCATGTTGGCCAGGCTGGTCTCGAAATCCCGACCTCAACTGATCCACCTGCCTTGGCCTCCCAAAGTGATGGGATTATAGGCGTAAGCCACCATGCCTGGCCATAAAGTAACATCTTTAATGAGATATAATTCACATAACATGCAATTCACCTATTTAAAGGGTATAATTAAGTGGTTTTTAGTGTGTTCACAGAGTTGTGTAATCATTACCACAACCTAATTTGAGAATATTTTAATTAATTCAAAAAGAAATCCTATGCCCATGAGCATTCATGCTCTCCATTCCACCCTTTCCTCAGACTGAAAACAACCGTGTGTTTTCTGTCCCTGTGGATTTTCCTGTTCTGTGCATTTCAGACAAATGGAATCATATGGTATGTAGTCATTTGTGAGAGGCTTCTTTCACTTTGCATAGTGTTCAAGGTTCATCCATGTCATAGCATGTAATCAGTACTTCATTTCTTTTTATTGCTGAATAATATTCTGTTATATGAATTCTACCATGTTTTATTTATCCATTCATCAGTTGATACACATTTTTCTACTTGATTTAAGGTTTACTTTCTGATACTAGTACATAAGCTTCATGAGGGTAAGAACATTTTTGTTGTTTACCACTTAGCCCCTAGCATTTTGCACAGTGCCTGTCTCATGTCAGTGTCAGGTTCAAATCTATCTAGTTGTGCTTATGCTGATGGGGGCCAGGAGGTTTCACGATGACTCAATGGCTGATAAAATTCTTACAGATTCAAAGTTCTCAGGGGCAGAACTTCTGCAAGCATTTTACTTGGGATCAGTTACTCGTAGGTTTTCTTTACTTTTCGGTTTTCATGGCCTTCTGCAAGTGCCCAAAGCCATGATCTCGGCTGCATCTCTCTTTACTCTCTTGCCAGCGGTGCTAGGCCGCAACAGGTGTTATCTTATCACCTCAGTCCACCATACACATGCTTATCACTTTTGGGAGTCAGCAATTTCACTGGAGGCTGAGTCTCTTGTCATAAACGACTCAATTTTTTTATAAGTAAACTTTCGATGTCACAAAAGAAATAACACTCGAAATTGAATCCTCCCAGCAAGGCAGTTTACTTCTATAGAAGGGTGCTGGGTGCATGGGTGGAGCAATGATGGCTGAGCCATGCTTGGACAAGGGGAGAAGGGGTACTTATGTCTGACGGGGGTAGGAGGGTGGGGTGGGTGGGCGTCCCTACTGCTGTGTCATCCCCTATTGGCTAGGGTTAGACTGCACAAGCTAGACTAATCCCAATTGGCTATTTAAAAAAGAGTAGGGGGTCCAAGCTGGAGTGGCAGGGTGGGTGTTTTGGCGGGAAGGACTGTTATGGCATGTCAGAGCAGTAGCCAGGGGTGATCAGGTGACTGGGATGAGTCAGTATGCAGTGGGGGGAGGAGGAGGAGATGTGAACCACTGATTAGAACTGGTGGAGAAAGAATTACAAGGAAGTTAAACTTTAAAATAGAGAATTAAAGAATAAGATAACTGAACATGCTGACATACTCTTTGAAGAGAAATTTGGAACTCATTGTATCCAATAATTTTGAGACATTTCAGATTATAAATTATTATTGTATATCAGCCTAGCATGTAGAAATCACTCAGTACATTTGTTGAACAAATAATCTAACCATTCATTCACCTGACCAATAGTTGTTAAGCACCAACACATTTGTATTCAACACTCCCTCTCTTCCAAGGCAGGCCACTCGGTATGGGAGATAAATACGACAAAGGATCTGCTCTTAAGAATCTCATAATCCAGTGAAGTGACAACTGTGCAAACAAATAATTAAAATAAAATTAAGAGGCTAGGCACAGTGGCTCACATCTGTAATCCCAGCAATTTGGGAGGCTGAGATGAGGGGATTGCTGAGGCCAGGAGTTCAAGACCAGCCTGGCCAATTTAGTGAGAACCTGTCTGTATTAAAAAATAATACAATAAAATAATTGGTTTTGTTAAAGGATATGGACAAAGTGCAGCATATAGACCAAAGGCCCAATTCTGTTCAAGGGCATTGGCGGCAACTTCCGCAGCAAAGACTTGGGTTGAAATTTACAGAAATAGGAGTTTGCCAGATTGACAGAGAGGGAGCTGAGGCCAATCAGCAGCACACTTAGGCAGTCATGGAGCCTGACCTAGGAGCTGGACATGGAAAAGTAGCAATCCTGGAGCTTTTATATAGATGTGGGGAGAGAACTTAGAGGGGACCAACTGGCCTACCGGGCAATTTCACATTAGAAAGAATTTTATATGCTCAAATTAAAGGATTAAAAAATTTCCCCCATGTACATAATAAATTGGCAAAAATGGTTATATTTGAGGGTGGACTAATGGACTCCAGGAAAGAGACTGGCAAACCAGGCACATGTTCTTGACTATTGCAAAAGTACATCTAAAGTAGCCGCGGGGGATCCAAGTATACTTTTGGGCAAGGTTGTGCCGTGGTCCCATTGGCATGCAGGAAAGTTACTTTTGGGACAGTAGGGATGTGGGCAGGAGCCAGTGATGAGGGAATGGCAATCATATTTCACCTCTTATCTGTTTCTTTCCTCCTTCTCCCTGACGTCGCCATATAAATGTTACACGGGCATCCCACACTCGGCTACTCACCCACGGGCACTGATTCGGGGGTAACCGTGTCACCTGCTTTCAACACTGGCACCTCCCCCCTGCACCCCAGAGTAAGCAGTAAGTGACGCTGGGGGTTGGGCGCCGGCTCCGTATCTTCCCGCTGGGAGGGAATCCACCATCTGGGGGCGGCCTGGGGGAGCAGCCTTCGGAGTCTTCCTGCTGACGCAATCTGCTAGAGCGCGAGTCTCCGCGGCGAGAGGGCCGGTCTGCAATCCCGCCCGCCACGTGTACTCGCTGCCGCCCGGGGCACTGCCCCAGGTCTTGCCGCAGCCGGACCGCGCTCTGCAGCCGCAGACCCAGTCCACGCGGTCACGGTCTGCGACCCTTGGGATTTGCCCTCCGCTCCGCTCGAGCTTCCCTCGCGGCCGACAGAACAATGAAGGTAACTCATGATTTTGTCTGTGTTTTACAAAAGTGTGTGCATGAATCGAACCTGCGATTTCTCCAAGAAACACAGTTGGCAGGGAGGGGAGGAAGGCGAGACAACCGTGGCTTCTATCCCCCACAATATTGTCTGCAACATCGTCTTTATCAATCGCAGTCACCCGGGACCGTGCATTCTGTTCAGATTTCAGTTTAACCTACACTCGGAGGATGTACCTTCTCGGACGTTTTCACATTTGCTTTTGAGAACGGAGGTAAAAGGCTGCTCTCAGCTCCCTCCCCTGCTAGTGAAGTTTGGAAAGGAAGTGGGGGCTTCTCTCCATTTCTCCGATGCACAGGAGGTGGGGGATTTTGGAGAGGACGTCTGCGGATGTGCCGGGCTGTAAATGGGCTTTCCTGCAGGGTGTGTGTGATGCAGGAGGGAGCGGCTGGAAGAGACGACCCAGCTGGAAGAGGGGAGGGAGAAGGATCTCTGCGCTGTTAAAAGCAGAGGGCTTGTCTTATTTTGTTTCTTGTAGAAATTAAAGCTTCTAGGAGTTACAAATGATAGACGCTTAAGGGCATTCATTTGTTAAACCAGTGAGCACCCTAATGGCTCTGATCTTGCTAATCAAGGATAGTTAGCCTAGCTGCCTATTATTTCTGACGATTTAGATGTAGGGATGTACACCGTTGAGTGTTTTGTTTTCCTGGTTTCACACACTGGAAAACTACAATCGCATTTAAAACCCGAAGAGCAACTTTTTCCAAGGAAAGTGAAGGATGGGCAGATATTCCTGCCATCTAACATTTTGGAATTGACCATAATGCAATCTGAATTTTTGGTAGAAATAAAGCCACGTTTCAGAGTTTTGAAGGAGAGAGATGAAGCGTGGTTCTCAACTACCCTTATCTACAACCAATCCCAGACCATAGTTTCACTTGGAAGAAATAATATATAAATGGCGCCTTTCTCGCCAAACAAAACCTTTCACTACAATTAAGCAGTAACCGAATGGAAACTATGCATTTTGTATTCAACAGAGATCACACAACCTTTCTACTATAGTTAAAGGTTCTATTTCTGGCTTCCTCATTCTTGTTTCATTTTAGACGAAAAACACGCTTTAGTTGAGTATAGCTTTAGCAAGTAAAAGGAGAAAACTATGAGAATGAACAGTCGTGCTTTTCCAGCTTTTTCCTATCCAGGTGGAGTTGTGGTTGATTACACATTTTTGTAGATCCAAAAACCCTGTCCCTTTTACAAGGTACTTTTATAACATGGGAAACTAGATAAGGTATCTACAAGTAGTCTCATTTCTGTTTCCTGATATTTCCTAAGATTAAGAAAGTAATGATTGTATTCTAGGTATGATCAAAGGAGTATGGGAGGTTTCATTAAGTTAGTTTTATTATAATATTTCAAAAATCTTTCCACTTATCTCTTAAATATGTATTGCTATCACAAGCTTAATTTTTAAAAAAAGTATTTGCACATGGCATCTTGATTGCCTTTGTCTTCAGCAAATTCTCCAGGCTTAAGTCATGCATGAACTTGTATTTTAAGACAGACATATACAGAATGGGCAACTGTATAGGAAACACGGCATGTACACTGAGTAGCACATGTACAAAAATGGTAAATGCGTATTATGACTTTAAAACATGTAGATGGAGACTTAAAAATGACATACATGTGAATGGGATGGAGCAAGGGAAGTCCGTGTGTGTGTGTGTGTGTGTGTGTGTGTGTGTGTAGGGAGGACCGGAAGCCTAGTGGGGAGAGGGGTTTTACATTCCAGACACAGGAAGCGTCCCTCAGGCTAGGCTCAGAGATGTAAAGCTAGTTAAGCTGGCCTAACAAAAGGGTGGTAGTTAGAAAATAGGAAAAAAGGAGGTGGGGGTCGGGGAGGACAAGAATTTGATGCTGGCCAATATTTTCATCTGATAAGTTTCAATGATGAGTAATTTCATTTGATTTCAGAACTACAGAGAGAAAGTCGGAAAAACAGATTTGTCCATTTGTACGCAAGAATTTCTCTTGCTTTTCAGCTCATTAGAACCAGAGAAGGTCTAATTATTTGAAATGAGTTTAAAACCTTATTATGAAAGGAAGTTGAAAACATTTGATCATAACTGAGGTTTGTACTATGAACTGAAACCAAGATGTGCCTTCTGTCAGTAGCTGTGCAACTCCCTGAAAAAAGAAAAATAGCTCAGAGCAATCTGAGCTTTGTGAGAGCTGCACAATTTATCAGGCCCAGAGACAGGAGTGTGCGACTTCAGCCACGCCTTCCCGTACCCCTGCGCAGGAGCAGACATTTGTTGCTAACTGCCTTACTCCTTGTGTTCATGGAATTTGTGATACAAAGAAGATGTTTAGCCTATCAATAATTTATGTTATTTTGATATAAGTTCTTTGCAAACAACTTAGAAACTGTTTCCTTTTTTTCTTTTAAAAACCCATTTGTAGCTGTTGTATATAGTCAGGGCAACTTGATTTGGTGTTCCCTTGGTTGCAGTCCTCAAATTTGGCCCCAATATACTCTCTACTTTTATACATTTTGTCTGTTTTGTCTGTAGGCTGACATTCCAATTGTTTTCATAATTATATATTTTGTTCCTTATTTCTCATGTCTAGAAATAAAGCAAGGGAAGTAAACAGCTGTAAAGCTGATAGTGGTGTTATTAATCTAACTGAGAGAGCTGGGCTTATGAGTAATCTCTGCATATATGAAAGATTGTTTCTAAATTGTGGCCATTTTGAGCGTTTACGTTAGTTACATCTTTCGAGGTTTGGGGTTGCAGCTTCTTTAAATGGCCTCCTCTCAATTAGTATAGGAAGTTGGAAAAGAAAGAACTTTCTCTATTTCCCTTTAGTGTTGGTAACCACAGTTTCTTTAAATAACAGATGCCCACCCCAGGGAAACCCAGTGGCACGATCAGCCTTATGCTCAGGAAGATTTGGTTGCTATATTGGAGAGTGAGAATCTGGGACCTTCCATGATAGACATAATTGTCCCAGGTATCCTCTACTTTTCTGTATGATGCTTTCATTCTTTTTATTTTTGAGACAGAATTTCACTGTGTCGCTCAGGCTGGAGTGCAGCGGAGTGGTCTCTGCTCGCTGCGACCTCTGCCTCCGGGTTCAAGAGATTCTTGTGCGTCAGCCTGCCGAATAGCTGGGATTACCCCCACGCCTAGCGAATTTTTGTATTTTTTGTAAAGACGGAGTTTTGCCATGTTGTCAGGCTGGTCTGGAGCTCCTGGCCTCAAGCGATCCACCAATCTGGGCCTCCCAAAGTGCTGGGATTACAGGCATGTGCCATTATTCTTTTTCAGCACAGGAGGAAACTGTGGTTGATCTGATCATTTTTTGGTCAAAAATGTAGGCAGCCTTTGTATTATAACGTTATCCCCTTAACAGCTGTCCCAATGGTCTAAACATTTCACCTAACATATGGTAAATGTTCCCACTGATGGCCTTTCCTGAGCCTCCGTCCATTCAGCTAAGGCCACTGCAATGGGATTGCATGCAATTTAGCCGAGACATAAATGTGAAGTGCAACTCATATTTTTAAAATGTTTCAAAATTAAGCATTTGGATGCTTTTATTCATAAACACAACTTTGCAAATATTGGTAAACAGTTTCATCATAAGACCTTGTCAGTGACTCACAATGTTAATGGTGAAGGCAACGGCAAAGCAGAATCCATCTCTTCTGGAACGCCAGGGTTCAGGTACCAATTTCACCTATGCTTATAATTTGTCCTCTGAAGTCCACAAAGCTAAAGTGTCTTTCCCCTAAAAACTGAGTACTCATATCCTTAAAATAGCTTAGAAATTAGATTATCTTATTAATACAACATAGCATCTCACATAAACATTTTTCTACTTTCATATTATACCTTTTTGATGGGAAAGACTATTTTGCAAAACATTTTTCTTGTGTTCAGTAATTAATGGGAAAAAGAAAATCTAAAGGAAAGAGATGGTTATGCCCCCAAAATACAGGAAAATGGAAGAACGGAAACAGGGAAGACCAATAAAGAAAAAAAATAGAAGAAATTACATTACAAGTAATAACCTGAAGTCATATTGAAAAACATACGGCTCTTTCTGATTGAAAGTTGTGAAATACTTGTAAAACTCAGCTAGTTCCATTAAAAATAGTCTTATATTTAATCTAAAAAGAACCAATTCATTTGTCAGTTCTTTATTTCAATGTGTAGAGTTGAATGTTTGATCAACTGCATTTAAAGTTTATCCATCAGTGTGAGAACCGTTTTTGCTGTTTTAACTGTAGATGGATATCTGCTTTTTAGCCTTAGGAAGCCTGGGACACAGGATTAGATATCAAATTCTATCTGACTCCATAGAAATCTGGATGGCAGGAGCACCTGTTGGGATATTCTAGACCAAACATTCCACAGCTGTCTCTTGATGTGACTGACAAAGACACATAGTTGAGACGAAGTTTGGGTATATCGTGGGATGAGGCCAAGGGTGGATTTGCATAGGATGGTCACAGGGCCGTTGTTAGCATTCCACCACTACATTAAAGGGTGATTTTGCCAAGTGCATTTCAGTTCATTTCAGCTGATTTAGATACCAAGTTATGTTGTTTTGACTTTAGGACTAGATATGAGTTTAGGAATTTGAAATCATAATGTTTCCTTGAACTTTGAAGATAAAAGATAGGGTTAAAAGACAGCTGCAAAGTCTATATGGGGAAGTATAATACATGACTCAGGATTCCATGGTTTTCAGTGTCGGTGAGTGCTCTGTATACTTACAAGATTAGTGTTTGTGTTTATAGAAAAAACACATGCAGGCTTGAGGCAGGACTTCCTTGCTTAACTAAGATACTGGTGCTTTTGCACCAATTTCACCTGAGCTTATACTTTGTCTTCTGAAGGACATTTTCCATTTTCTAAAGGCCATGCAAACTACTTTACCTCAAAACATTCTTCTAAGGAAAGCATCAGAAAACTTACTAGAATTGCTCAAAAATAGATAAATAATACAAATAAAAGAGCAAAATGAGAAAGTAGACAGACTCCTAGTCTATTGTGCTATTCATCTCTCCAGGTTCTAGGCTTTCTTGGGTCTGACATCACAGTAAATTTTTTTCCCCTGGAAAGTTCTCATTTAGTCATCCAAGATGGAGGGCAGTGGTGCAATCATGGCTCACTTCAGCTTCAACCTCCTGGGCTCAAGTGATCTTCCTGCCTCAGCCCCCTGAGTAGATGGGACCACAGGCACGCGCCACCACGCCTGGCGAATTTTTGTATTTTTTGTAGAGATAGGATTTCTCCACGTTGTGCAGGCTGGTCTTGAACTGCTGGGTTCAAGTGATCCACTCACCCCAAAGTGCTGTGATTATAGGCGTCCGCCACTGCACCTGGCCAGTGTGTAAATCTTATGAAAAGTATGGGCAATCTTCTGCAAAATGTGCAAACATATAGACAGAAAATTTTATATCTAAATTATTGGTTATTAAAGCCAGGACAATAGAGTACATATAACACGGAAGACAGGCAGAAAAGACTGAAATGGTCTCCTCTAGTTTTTCAGAGGAGTGGAGAGCTATTGACTCTTGCCTCTGGAGTCAGCTGAGATATGAAACTATATAAGCAGAAGCTTCACACTGCCATTTGAATATTGAATCACTTGCTTTTTAGTTCACTTGCCTTTTAGTTCAAAGAGATAAACAACCAATGGTTTGTTTGTTCGCAGCACATAAGTTATCACTTTCTTTTTTATGGTTCATCTCATCAAGATCTAAGGTGTATAGTCAGAGAATAGAACTGGGTTCATACAATCTGCACCCTAGTTTCTTTGATCTTCAACTAATATGGAAGTGTATGTAGTGTTTTCTTAGCCAAGGTTAATATGTAATTTCTTGGTGGAGTTTGGGATGCCTAGACTTCCTACTTAGATAATTTCCCCTACCTGTAGTATCTGTCAAAGGAGCAGGAAAAGATGGCCATGTTCTTAGCAGGTGACCCCACCTTAGCCACAGTGGATTGTAGCAAGGGTATATATTTGAACCAAGTCCAGCCATCTTTTCCTTCCTTTCCTTCCTTCCTTCTTTCTTTTTCTTTCTTTCCTTCTTTCTTTCTTTTTCTTTCTTTCTTTCTTTCTTTCTTTTTTGAGACTGGACCAAGTCCAGCCGTCTTTTCCTTCCTTCCTTCCTTCCTTCCTTCCTTCCTTCCTTCCTTCCTTCCTTCCTTCCTTCCTTCCTTCCTTCCTTCCCTTCGCTCTACCTCAAAATGAGTTCTTATACTCACATTTACTGGTTTTCAACTCCCTCTGTCCTGTCTGTAATTTGCACCATGTTGCTCACCATGCAGCCCACTCCCCAGACACCTTGTGAGAAAAGTGATCATGTTTTTGCAGTGGAATGAACATGGGTGAAAGGTGGGAAGGTATGCATAGATTTACATATTGAAGTCAGGAAATAAGATACTGATCAGTGCTTTAAATCCTCTGTGCTTATTATCTTTACCTTTGTTGTAGCATAAACCTTGCACCAATAAGATACTGATCATATACTGCAACTCCTCTGCACTTACCTTTTCTTCTACTCTGGCATGAACCTTGCACCACTGTGAGTTGTTTTACAGATATTAGTTGCGTTAAATTAAGTGCCTATTTCTGGACTTTCAAGATTCAGATTAATAGATTCTGTTTTATACTTCTCTGTTTTTGAATGGTACATACTTTGGAGTTAAAGCTTTAGTTGACTTCCAAAGGATAAAGGGTTATAAAAACACAGAGAACAGTATTTACATGGTCTTAATGCCTATTGCCAAACTCATATAGCTGCTATTAATGCCTGTTGCCAAACTCATGTAGCTGCAAACTCATGTAGCTTACTGCCTATTGCTAAACTCATATAGCTGCTATATATGTCTACTGGCAAACTCACATAGCTGGTTGATTTTAAATTGATTGTAGGAAAATTTATACAAAAAGATGCTACATAGGAATATAAACTGAACACCACAAAAATCATAATGAACAAACTCTGCAATGCCAGCCTGTTCAATCACTAGTTTTCAGATTAAGTCAGTATGTAAATGGAAACATCCTTGGAAGGGTCTTAGAGTATAGAACAAAGTCATGTGTCTGGGAATCTTAACCAATTCTGATACTATTTAACATGTTTTTGTCGCAAACAATGCGGTTTTTAAGCAAACTAATGAATGCATACCCTGACAAACAAATCCAACAAAAGAGGCACTTAGAAGCAATGTTCACTGAATCCTAGAATTTTGAAAGAAAAGAATCTATTAGGTCATTTTGGCCTTTTACTTCTGCTGAAGAAGGATTGTTCTTTTGAGTTTATTTTTCTAGCTGTCAGTTCTAATCCATTTAAATGCCTCGAGAAATAGGACTTCTCAAATCTCCTGTGGACAGTTCTGCTACCTACTATATTCACTTTCGAAAGTCTCCTGATAACTTATTTCGCTTTTCTTTTGGTTATAACATATCAGCCATTCATGGTTGACGCTGATGATAGTTTTCCATGAGTCTTTATGCTTATTTAAAAGAAATCATATAACATTAATCATATAACATATAACCATTACTTGTTTATAAAGCATGGTATTAACTAAACTGGCTCTTAAAAATTCAGTAACATTAGAGCAAATATTTTATTAATAATGTCAGTAGTTCCATGAGTATATAGATGTAGGGTGTCAATAAAGTTTATGCCCCTTAATAACTGAGTGTATTTATGTGTATTTGCTGGTTTACTGGCACCTTCTCTCCCCTTGATCAATGTTCTTAGAACAGTATGTACAGTAGTACGTCAGTCTACCACTTGATATTCAAGGACAACACTTCGAAGCTTGAAATGAGGAATTGTTTTAACCATATTAACGTAACTGCATAGTTTGCAATAAATTTAATGATTCAACATCATTGTTAATATTTAATTAAAAGTGCCTTATATTGACTTGCACACATATGAAATGATTTATGAACAAGGTTATTTGTTGCAGCATTGTCTGTGATTACAATGATCGGAAGTCATTTGCATAGTCATTAGGTGTAAAAAATAATGAAATTAAAAGAAAACAACTGAGGAAAGAACCAGTAAGCTCTCAGGTGTAGAAGGAAAGTCACCATGAGACTTTTCACTGTATACATTTATATATTTGATTTTTGACCCATGTGAGTTTATTATAACAAAATTGAATTTAAAAAACTGAAGCCTTATAATAAAATTAGCTTGACACCAGAGCCATTATCAAGAAAATCTGAAATACTGATACCTAAGCACATTTTATTTTATTACTTTTATTTTTATTGTTTTTTTGAGATGGAGCCTCGCTCTGTTGCCCGGGCTGGAGTGCTGTGGCGTAATATTGGCTCAGTGCATTCTCCAGCCTCCCAAGTTCAGCCGATTCTCTTCCCTCAGCCTCCTGAGTAGCTGAGATTACAGGTGTCTGCCACCACGCCGGGCTAATTTTTGTATTTTTAGTAGCAATGGGGTTTTGCCATGTTGGCCAGGCTGATCTTGAACTCCTGACCTCAGGCGGTTCAGCCGCCTCAGCCTCCCAGAGTGCTGGGATTACAGGCGTGAGCCACCACACCCGGCCATCTAAGCAAATTTTAGTTAAGGTCAGCAACATATTTCTTGAGAATATTTCCAAAGTGGTTTACTTAATTTAATTAACTGAAAATTATCTATTAAGAAAACAAGTTAAATGTAATGTATATACTTCACAGCACACACATTGTAACGATTCACAGTAATAATTATATTAAGGATATCTAAACTTTTCTTCAAATCTACATTTTATATAGTACAATAATGGCCAGCAAACAATGGCTAACTTTTACTTAATTAAGCATTACGTAGCTCCTACTAAGGCTACCAGATTTTGTACCCAGTTATAGGAAAACAGAAATAATCCAAGCATTATTCTCGCTCTTGAGAAAAAATTCTGTTCAGGGAGAGATACATAAAAAGCAAAGGTGGCCAGGTGTGGTGACTCATGCCTGTAATCTCAGCACTTTGGAAGGCCAAGGAGGGTGGACCACTTGAGACCAGGAGTTCAAGAATAGCCTGGCCAACATGGCGAAACTCTGTCTCTACTGAAAATACAAAAAATTAGCCGGGTATGGTGGCACGCACCTGCAATCCCAGCTAATTGGGAGGCTGAGGCAGAGAATTGCTTGAATCTGGGAGGTGGAGGCTGCAGTGAGCTGAGATCACACCTCTGCACTCCAGCCTGGGTGACAGAGCAAGACTATCTCAAAAAAAAGAAAAAAAAAAGAAATAAATAAAAAGGCAAAGACAAAAAGTGCATATAGTAGGTGCTACAGTAGAAGTCTGCGCAAGGTTCTGTGTATGTGGAAAAGACGAGTCAGAGAGATTAGGAAAGACTTTATTGGGAGGTGACATTTAAAAAGAACCACAAAAGAAGACCAGATGAACAAGGAGGTAAGAGCACGTTTACACAAACCCCGTACTCCTGGACCCAGACTCACTTGCTTATTCTCTTATCATAGAAGACCTTGAGGAAAAGCATGCTGGGTTTCCCTTCCAGCCCACTGGTAAATACAGAGAGGCCTAAACACCCAGCATCCCCTGGGGAACACACTATTGGGACTTGAAGCATTGGCAACCCAGCACCCAGTTAAATTCCCCATGTCACTGTTTCCACATTGTCCCCATCACCTTCACTCTCTCTTGATGCTCTGCATTTTCTCTCTTAACTCAACCCACAATAGACCCTCCCACTAAAATCTGCCCACAATACCCTTTGCAACCAATATTAGTGCACTCCACTTTATCTTCCCCAAATGTTTCCTGCTCCTCCTTGTCTTAGGTAAGGTCATTTCTTTGCCAACCTTTAAAGTGGAGGCTGCTCATTTTCTCTGCCCCTCATCCAGGTCTGGAGGAGAGCTGATGCCTTTCACCCTGCCCGTTACTGTTTTCACATAAGACTCCTTGCATAGCATCTGCTCTCTGCTGCTCAGTCCAGCAGTCTGTGCTCTCTCTTCCCCTAACCATCATTGGAAGACATCCCAGACCCTCTGACCCCGTTATCCACTGTAGATTTTAGCACTTGCCTCCTCTCTTCCTTCCCATGTGCTGTTTTCCTATATTATTTTAAGGTGCATATGGATGTTCCCTTCCTTTTCCTGGCATCTCAGTCCCTGCAATATCTCATTTCCATTAATTTGCAACATTCCTCATATGCCAGCTACACCTATGGCCATATCCCAGACCTTTGGCTCACACACCAAATCCCATCAAGTCCTGTGAGTTACTTTTGGTCCAAGACCTATCTTACATCTATGCAGTCCTATCTATTTTAACTACCACATGCCCAGTTTAGGCCACTATCTTCTCTTCACTGAATATGTGTGTTTCTATTTCTTCTCATCCCCGTTTGTCTCTCAGACCCAATTTGTTCTCCATAGCAGAGTGATCATCACATCACTCACCTGCTTTAAAAATTCCTCAACCCAGTGGGGCATGATGTCTCAGCCCCAGCACTGTAATTGCAGCACTTTGGGAGGCTGAGGTGGGAGGATCACTTGAGCCCAGGAGGAGCTGCAGTGATCTGTAATCATGTCACTGCACTCCAGCCTGAACTACAGAGTGAGACCCTGTCTCAAAAAAAAAAATAAATAAAAAAAAATAAACAAAACAACTCTTTAACCTCTTCCTGTCATGTTTTGAATAAAACCTAAAGTCTCCACCATGCTCCAGAAGTTCCCAAGGGATCTGGTCCTTCTCATCTTTATAGCCTCATCTTGTTGCTGTTTTCCACCTCCCTCATCCCCCAAACTCTTCTTCTTCAGAGCCTTTGCACTTGCTTTTGCCTCTCCCTGGAAGGTCTTCCAATTCCCCATCCAACTGTGCCTTATCACCCTGCCAGCCTCAGATTGAATGCTGCTTCCTCAGAGAGACCCTTGGGACTCCTGTGTTTCCCAAGCCTTCAGTGCCTTCATCTCAACTTACAATGATTGTATTGAGCTGATTATTTGTGTGATTTTGGGATTGATATCTGACTCTTCCACTAGACCATACATTTCTGGAGAGCAGAGAGCATATGCAGTTTTTTAAATCACTCTGCAACCATATGTCGTCCAATGCTTGACCCATAATAGGGGGTTGGCAAGTGTGGTAGGCTGAATCATAGCCCCCAAGAATGCCCATAGCCTAATCCCCAGAAGCCTTCATGGTAAAAGGGATTTTGCAGATTGTGATTAAGTTATGGATCTTGAGATGGAGAGATTATCCTTGATTATCTAAATGGGTCCAGTATAATCAGTAGAGTCTTTATAAGAGGGAAGCAGAGGATCAGAATCAGAGAAGGAGATGCCACAGTGGAAGCAAAGGTGTGTGTGTGTGTGTGTGTGTGTGTGTGAGAGAGAGAGAGAGAGAGAGATTGAGATTTAAAGAGCTCCATTACTTGCTCTGAGGATGAGGAGGAGCCAAAGAATGCAGGTGGTTTGTAGAAGGTGGAAAAGCCAAGAAAACAGATTCTCACTCTATAGCCTCCAGAAGGAATGCAGCTCTGCTGACTCCTTGATTTAGAAGTTCTAGAACCGTAAGATAATAATTTTGTGTAGTTTCAAGGCTGGGCCCGGTGGCTCATGTCTGTAATCCCAGCACTTTGGTAGGCTGAGGTGGGAGGATCACTTGAGGTCAGGAGTTTGAGACTATCCTGGCCAACATGGTGAAACCCCATCTGTACTAAATATACAAAAATTAGCCAGGTATTGTGGTGCATGCCTGTAGCCCCTGGGAGGCTGAGGCAGGAAAATCACTTGAACCCAGAAGGGGGAGATTGCAGTGAGCTGAGATTGTACCACTGCACTCCAGCCTGGGCAACAGAGCAAGACTTTGTCTCAAATAATAATAATAATAATAATAATTATGTGTAGTTTCAGGCCACAGAGTCTGCAGCCATGTGTTACAACAGCAGTAGGAAACGAATACAGATTTTGTTACCTGGAAATGGTTTGCTGCTGTGACAAATACCTAAACAATATAGAAGTGGCTTTGGAATTGGGTATTGGGCAGTGTATGGAAGAATTTTAAGGAGCATGATAGGAAAAGCCTACCTTACCCTAGAAAGACTGTTAGTAGAAGCAGGGATGTTAAAGGTGGTGCTGGTGAGGATTTGGAAGTGAGGAGTGTGGTAGAGAAAATGTGTTTCATTTTAGAGAATATCAAAGTCATTGTAGAAGCTTGGTAGAAGTATAGGTTTTCATAATATGCTGTTGGTGAGGGCTGAGAAAGAAATGAGGAACATGTTTAGGGAAACTAGAAGAAAAAGGATCATTGTTATACAGTGGAATAAAACTGTGGCATTGTGTCTTACGGTTACATGGAAAGCACAATTTGTTTGAACTTGGATATTTGTCTGAGTTTTCCAAGTAAAGTATTGAAGGTGTAGCAAGGTTTCCTCTTGCTGTTTTATAGTAAAATGCCAAAGAAAAAGGGATAAATAAGGTAAGAACTGTTGAGAAAAAGAAACAAAGACATGATGACTTGGAAAATTCTCTGGCTACCCAGTTTATAAACAATGCAAAAATTAGAAGATTCACTGTCAGGATAGTGTGCTCTGGAGAGGAAGCCAAGGGTGAGTTCCTTGTGGCATGGGTTAGGGGCTGTGGCAGGGATTCAGGGGAGAGACGGTGGTGACTTGGACCAGGTGCCTAGTGGGGTATGGGAAAATATAGAGGAATGAATTGATTCTGTTGGGACTATGTATTGGGTTCCTTGATTTCATGAGTGTAAACACATATAGAGCTCTCTTTCCCAGCCACCTAAGCTCTCTGACCATCTCCCTGACTCTCCAGAGTGCCCTGCCTTCATGTCCACTTGACAAATCATCTTTTTCTGCATTTTTGCAACTGGATTTCTCTATAGACTAAAGATCTAATGAGAGGTGGTTTCTAGCTTTCTGCTCTTTCCCACAACATGCCATCAGTGAGTCTTCTGGATGTCCTATAGGCAACTCACTTCCAGAACCATAAGATTCACTTCCATGGATCCACTTGGTCTGTGGAAGAATCACTACTACATCCATTTCACCTTGAACACAGACCAGAGGTTGGGGTAGTCATGTCCTGCAGTCACTGGGTAGCATACAAGTGCTAATACAGCAATAGCTTAATTTGAGAGAGAGAGAGAGAGAGAGAGAGAGAGAGGAGAATGTTATGGGGCTTGATGACTATAGAGGAAACCAAAATAACTTGATAAAGAGATCCTAAAACTGGAAGAACCAGAGCAGCTGATGCCAAAAGGTAGAAAAACCTGAGATGTGGCAAGTGGTACAACTGATAGCCCATGAGGAAAAATTTTACCCCCCTGTAATCCCAAAACTTTGGGAGGCCGAGGTGGGTGGATCACCTGAGGTCAGAAGTTTGAGACTAGCCTGGCCAACACGGTGAAACCCCATCTCTACTAAAAATACAAAAATTAGCTGGGCGTGGTAGTGTATGCCTGTAATCCCAGCTACTCAGGAGGCTGAGGCAGGAGAATCGCTTGAACCCGGGAGAGAGGTTGCAGTAAGCCAAGAGATCATGCCACTGCACTCCAGCCTGGGCAAGAAGAGTGAAACTCTGTCTCAAAAACAAAAACAAAAACTTGTACCCCCTTCTTTCCTCTTGCCTCAGGATAACTGAGATTCTTGTAATGCATTTATTGAATAAACTTTTGAAGAGTACCCATTATGGAAGCATCAGACACTGCTCAAGGTCTTGAGGCTATAAGGGAGTAGTAGTCCATTTTCACACTGCTATGAAGAACTACCAGAGACTGGGTTATTTATAAAGAAAAGAGGTTTAATTGAATCACAGTTTAACATGGCTGGAAAGGCCTCAGGAAACTTACAACATGGCGGAAGGTGAAGGGGAAGCAAGGCACATCCTACATGGTGGCAGGAGACAGAGAGAGAAGGGGGAAGTGCTACACTTTTAAACCATTAGATCTTACGATGATGTAGGAGTTAAGAAGAAATCACTTAGGCAGATAGTGAGGGTATGGGAATCCTTGGTAAGGCTTTTGTTTTTATTTAAAAGCAGCCCCAAATTATTTTCTAACAAAGAGCAGCCTGTAAAGTCAAGCTGCAGACATAGACAAGCAAGCTGGGAGCTTGCATGGGTGAATGCTGGCAGGGACTAGGAACTAGACATGCTCAAGATGGTGGCCCCATCGTCCCTTCTCTGCCAGTCGAGTGTATGGTAAGGAGCAGACAAAATGGTACCGGCCAAGAGGAGAATTTACATTCATAATAAGATTAGGGTGGGGTGACCAGCCTTCCCAGTGCGCTATGTAAGCATCATACCTGATTGAACCAGTCTGTGAGCCCTATGTAAATCAGACACCACCTTCTCAAGCCGAACTCACAAATCCAGTGCAGCCACCACCAGTGGGTCTTTCCTCTCAGAAGTCCCTTTCTCTCCTTAGAGAGAGAGCTGTTTTCCTGTCTGTTTCTTCTGCCTATTAAACCTTTGCTCCTACACTCTTTATGTGTGTCTGTGTCCTAAATTTTCCTGGCACAAGAGGATGAACCCCAGGTATATACCCCAGAAAACATAGCCACTTCAGTGAGAACTCATTCACTATTCACCCCCATGATCCAATCACCTTTGATCAGGTTCCTCCCCTGACATGAAAAGATTAAAATTCCACATGAGGTTTGGGTAGGGACATAGAGCCAAACCATATCAGAGGGTGAAGAGTAGATAAAGTTGCTGCTCTCCTGCACCTTCAGGAAAAGGCCATATAACACATGGTTATGAGCACAAACTGGGATTGGACTGCAGGTATGTGAACCCCAGCCCTTGCTACTGAGTGACCCCCCAGCAAGTTATTAAATTGTGCCTCAGTTTTTAAATTTATGAAATGGTAGTAATAGTATAAAACACCTCTCATGGATGATGTGAGGATTAAATAAAATAACAGATGTTGCTGGGCATGGTGGTTCACACCTGTAATCCTAGCATGCTGGGAGGCTGAGGTCTGAGCATCCCTGAGGTCAGGAGGTCAAGACCAGCCTGGCCAACATAGTGAAAACCCATCTCTACTAAAAATACACACACAAAAAAAATTTTACCAGGCATGGTGGCACACGCCTGTAATCCCAGCTACTCAGTAGACTGAGGCATGAAAATCACTTGAACTCAGGAGGTGGAGGCTGCAGTGAGCTGAGATTGTGACGCTGCACTTCAGCCTGTGCGGCAGAACCAGACTCTGTCTCCAACAAATAACGAAAAACAAATATAAAGCACTTATAACAGGGTCTGGTCTGAAATAAGTATTATGTAAGTACTGTAAGTATTAGCTAATATTATTACAATTTATCCTCATATAGTAACATATTAAACATTTTCAATCAGTGATGCTATATGAAAAAAATAAAATGAAAGAATGCAATAGTGACAGAGCTGAGAGAAAGCTGGTACTAATCTACCCTGACTGGTCAGAGAAAGCTTCACAGAAAAGGTGGATTTTCATTTGACACCTGAGTACCATGATCTGAAGGTAAGAGTGTCCCATGCATAGACTTTCCATAGTATAGTCCGAGATGGGCGAAGTCAGGAGTGGAACCACACATCATTAAAGTTCCATAGTCCTGTTAAGAGTGTGGATTTTATTCTAAGTGTAGAGAAATGCCCCTGAGAGGTTTTGAGCAGCAGATGGAATTGCATTTTTAGAAGTCACTGGTGGAGTCAAGTAGTGTACAATGGTTACATTTTTTTCCCTTATACCTTATTTTCTTTTTCCTGCAGTTAATTACTGCATTATTCCCTTTTATTTGCTTACCTTACTGTATATTTATTATGAATTCTTTCCAATTCCCAACTTCCTGATAGCCTCTCAATATAATTTTGCTTAGGTTAAATGTATCCGTCAGTTCATTTTCTTTCTTCTCTGTACTCTTTCTGCTACCATTCTCATTCTTGCTCTAATTTGTGCTGGTTTGTCTCTGAGCCAGCTGCACAGCTGCCTGCCTAAGACTTCCTTTTGGTGTCTTTTACTGTCTCTCTGTGTTAACTTCCCGGTTTTCTGAATCTTGTGGCATTCTCCTTTTTACTTTACTTCCTTCATTTATGTTACACATATGCTCCAGTTGTTTTTAGATAAAGAGTGCATGAGAGGTAGATATTTTGATTCCTTCCATGCCTTTTTGTTCCACTTTCACTCTAGGTTAATATTTGATTTTGAATAACATCCTAGGTTAGAAATTAGTTTTCATCAGAATTTTAAATAAATTGCTTTACTGTTTTCTAGTTTCCTGTGTTACAGATGAGAAGTCTAAAAGCACTCATATTTCAGGTCCTTTTTACATGTAACCTATTTTTTGTTCCTTGAGGTATTCAGGTCTCTTTGTATTGCGAATTTGGGGAACTTTATCATAACATGGGTCCTTAGTCATTCATCCTAGAAAATTTTCTTTTCGTATATCTTTGATGATTTCTTCTCATCTGCTTTCTCTCTTTTCCTGTGCTTAAAATTCTTTTTGTTTGATGTTAGACCTCCTTGATTGATCCTCTAATTTAAAAAAAATTTTCTTTCCTAGTGTCCGATTTTAGAGGTGGAGGAAAGACTTCATCAATGTTATCTTCCAACCTTTCCCTTGAATTTAAAAATTTTACTCTTTATACTTCTTCTGATTACTCCTTTAAAAAATAGCATCTTGGGCTGGGTGCAGTGGCTCATGCCTGCAATCCTGGCACTTTGGGAGGCTGAAGTGGGCGGATCACCTGAGGTCAGGAGTTCAAGACCAGTCTGGCTAACATGGGGAAACCTTGTCTCTACTAAAAATACAAAAAATTAGCCAGGTGTGCAGGCTCCTATAGTCCCAGCTACTTGGGAGGCTGAGGAAGAAGAATCACCACAACCTGGAAGGCAGAGGTTGTAGTGAGCCGAGATTTCGCCATTGCACTCCAGCCTGGGTGACAGAGCAAGACTCCATCTCAAAAAAATAAAAATAAAAAAATAGCATTCTGTTCCACTGAGGCTCCAGTGCTGAGCACAGAGGGGTACTACCTCCAAATTCCAAATATGTTTGATACATCTAAAGAAGTTTCTAAAGGATGACTAAATTAAATCTGCAAGCTTTAGCCTATAACTTATCTCCAATTTATATTTAAGAGAAGGCTGGAGATTGAACAGAAAGGAAATAAGATTATTTGGAAATAAAACATTGTCAGCCAAGCAAGGAGAGCTTGGCATTTCTGGAAACTTCTTTTTACCCTGGAGGAGGTAAAAAAGTGATTCTCCCATTCCCCCAACACAGCATTCACTAACAATTAAGTGAGAAGTGCTTTGCCTAAAGGATCTATAGCTTGTGAACACTTGATTTGTGCCACTGGAGTATGGGACATAATAGTGTCAGCTCTCCCCCGGGACAGTCCAAGGCTGACTCATGCTGCCTGTAGTTAGAGTCAACAGAGGGGTATTCGGTGGCTGCAGTGTGCAGTTCCAGAGTTTAGTAGGGCAAAGATGTCATGAACTATGTGAACTCTGAAGAAAGGTGTCATAGAAATACCCCAAAAGGGCACCATCTAAGAAGGCTACTTGCTGGGGCAAGGAGATCCCAGGGGTCAGAGGCTGTGTAGGGTATAATACCAGAGCTGGGGTTGAAGGAGAATCCTAAGAGTTGAGACAGAATGTGCATCATTGTAGTGGGGCTCTGCAAGGCAGCGGTCTCAATTAGAGGAGGGGATGAGGGGGAGGGGAAATTGTGAAGAATCCATAAGTGACCATGATGCAATAGAAAGCCAGAATTTGGGCATTTGCCATAGGAGAGGGTCCCCAGTGCCAGATGATAATGGTCACCGACAAATAAGATTTTACCATTTCCTCTAATTCAGGGTCCACACGGAATCCTGGGGGTCCTGGAAACAGCACTGGGGAGTAGAGAGGAGAGTGATGTGGGAGTGAGAAGACTTTCTACCCTTTTGGTAACTGAGTTTATGAAGTAAACTGACAGTAGAAAGATGAATAGGAGAAAAGACAAATTTATTTTGTGCATACACATGGGAGTCCCATAAAATATGAGATTTAAAGAAAGTCCAGATGATTGAAGTTTGTATAGTATCCCTGAGTTAGACTGGCTGTAGGAGGGTGAGGAGAGGAAGTGTATGGTGAACAAAGGTTGTCTTGTTATGCATATGAAACGTTTCTCAGGTGATAAAAGTTGTCTCAGAGGCCTCATCAGAAGAATAGGTTAATAGCCTGTGACAAGGTCTATCTGGGCAATGTGTCCAGTCTTCTCCCTGGTGATAAAGTCTTCCCTGGTTGATGAGATTCTTATCAAGTTCTTTTTCTTTAGATATAAATTCTGTTTACAGAAAGACAGCTTTTCAGAGCTACTCTTGTGTCTACAGTGTCTCAGAATAACTAAGTGGAAATATGTCAAATAAGTATATCCTGATGTGGCATATTCTGGTCTTATTTTGGGATGGTGGTCCTGAGCTCCAATGCTGAAAAAACAGGAACGCTATTCCTGTTGGATGTGTCAACTTAATCAAAAGGATCAGATTCTAGTTTAAAGATAGTTTATTCAAGTGCATAGTATAAGGGCAGGTGCTAGGGAAACATGGATTCCAAAGAATGGAAGTCAGTGTTCTAAACTGTAGAAGTTTGAGATTGTTTATATAAAGTTTAGAGAAGCTTAATAGAATTTCAACATCTTTCTGTGTAAGCCTTAATGCATAGTTACAATGATCTGATTAGTCAAGGTGGTCTTTTTCATTAGGGAAAGGTATATTTAACATTTCACGGGTCAAGAGTGGTGGCTCATGCCTGTAATCCCAGCACTTTGGGAGGCCAAGGTGGATGGATCACCTGAGGTCAGGAGTTCGAGTCCAACCTAGCCAATATGGTGAAACCTCATCTCTACTAAAAATACAAAAAAAAAAAAAAAAATAGCCAGGCATGATGGCGCATGCCTGTGGTCCCAGCCACTAAGGAGGCTAAGGCAAGAGAACTTGAACCTAGGAGGCGGAGGTTGTAGTGTGCCAAGATCGCACCGTTGCATTCCAGCTTGGGCAACAAGAGTGAAACTTCATCTCAAAAACAAACAAAACAAAACACAAAACATTTCACAATGAAAGTGTAATAGTCATAGTTTTTTTTTTTGTTGGTGTTGTTGTTGTTGTTTTTTTTGAGACTGTCTTGCTCTGTATTGCAGGCTGGCATGGTACAATCACAGCTCACTGCAGCTTTGATCTTATGGGCTCAAGCGATCCTACCACCTCAGTCTCCCAACTAGCTGGGACCACAGGCATGTGCCACCATGCCCGGCTAATTTATTTATTTATTTTTTATAGAGACTGGATCTCCCTTTTGCCCAAGCTGGTCTCAAACTCCTGAACTCAAACGATTCTCCTGCCTCAGCCTCCCAAAGTGCTGGGATTACAGGCATGAGCTACTGCACTTATCCCATGGGGTCTTTTGTGCCATCTGGTATGAGTTAGGTACAGGACAATAAAGGAAGCAGTTAATCCATTAATTCATAACAAAGATCAATGAAAGGGGAATGTCTGGTCTCTGGTCTCTCCTAGTCATGTCTGGTCTCTGGTCTCTCCTAGTCATTTACAGAACTAGAACAATGAGAAGAGAGTGAATCTATAACCCAAGAAGCAGAATTTCAAACATCCTATGTGACTCAGTTGCCAGAACTTAACTTCTCCTTGGCATAATAAATAATTGTAGAGAATTTCGAAGTTTTGTTTTCTTTTACGGATGTTACCAACCTGAGCTTGTTGGGGGTTGGTGGTGGCAGCTTCTCAGTAAAGCACTGAATGCAGTGTGAGGTCAAAGTTTTATTTCAAATCATACTGGTATTTTAAATACTTGCAACGAGATTTTCATAATACTTAAAAGTGATTGGAAACACAATAGTATCAGTGTGATCAGCTCTAGATGGGGATGGTAGATTTTTGAAAGTGGATGTGAAGGGCAGTAATGAAAGAAAAATAAAACTATTCCAGGTTATACTCTCCCAAGTTAATGTCATTCAATGAATGGTATATAGATTTGCATCAAAAGTCCCTGTTTTCAGCCTCACCTCTGGAAGCACCTGGATCCTCTATTCTGAGCCTTTCTGAGATGAGGGAAAGGTGGCTTCTCATCAGTATCTCCTTCTTTGTGCAATATAGTTTCAGTTCCTTCTAATCTACAGAGTATTTCCTTCTCTACTACCAGCTTTCTACCTTCCAAAATGTGTTAATGTCACTCATTGTTACTATCTTATTTCCCATTCTTTTTCCCTTATGGATTAAACTTTAAGAGACAATGTCATTTGTTTAAGTGAATATCTAAAAAGATCTGGAGAAAGGTTTATGTGTTCAGTCTACCATGTTTAATTGGAGTGATTGGTAGATTTTTAAGGAAAAATAAGATTCTCGGTTTTTCTAGTATTGCTATGCAGCTTGTCTATACAGATCACCTTGAATTCTTCTCTTTCTCTTATAACTTGATTTTTTTTTTGAGGTGGAGCCTTACTTTGTCACCCAGGGTGGAGTGCAGTGGCACAATCTCATCTCACTTCAGCCTCCATCTCCCAGGTTCAAGTGATTCTCCTGTCTCAGCTTCCCAAGTAACCAGGATTACAGGAGTCTTATAATTTGATTTTTACTCATTTCATCATCATCCAAGAGATGAAATTTAACTCAAAGCAAATGACTATTGTTTCCAATACCAATCTTAATCACGGAGGAAAGATTATAACTTACAGTTGAAGTGGGGCTTGGAGATTATATGTTTTTAAAAATAATTCTCCCCCACATTTTACAGACAAGTGAGGAATTTTTAAATAATTTCTCTGCAACTTTTTATTTAGCAATTTCTAAACCTATTGTGTTAGGCAGGGCTCTCTATGGAAACAGAACCAATAGGGCATATCTATATCTATATCTATATCTATATCTATATCTATATCTATATCTATAATCTCTCTATTTATCTAGAAAGAGAGATTTATTTTAAGGAATTAGTTCACGTAATTGTGGGAGCTGGCAAGTCTGAAATCCGTAGGGCAAGTTGGTCAGCTGGAAATTCTAGTAAGAGTTGATGCTGCAGGCCTGAGTCTGAAATTTGCAGGGCAGGCCAGGCACAGTATCTATTGCAAGTGCAGTCCTGAGGCCAAATGCCTTCTTCAAGAAACCTTTGTCTTTGTTGCTCTTAAGACCTTCAACTAATTGGATGAGGCCCTCCCACACTGAGGGAAATCTGCTTTACTCAAAGTCTGCTGATTTAAATGGTAATCACGTCTAAAAAATACTTCCACAGCAACATTTGAACTTGTGTTGTCTAAACAATTGGGTGCCATAGCTTAGCCAAATTGACACATGAAACTAACCATCACACTTACTGTAGAGATGAAAGAACTGTTTCAAAAAACAAATGTTTCTGAATCTGTCATTTATCAACAGATTCACCAATGGCTAACCTTTCATATGCTTTCTCTTTCTCCCAAGTGCTGAATCATATGAAAATAAATTATGATTGTGATATTTCCTATCTAAATACTTCATATAGGACATTCTCCTACATAGCACACCTAAGAAGATTAATATGAATTCAGTGATAATGTCATATACTAGTTCATATATAATTATTCCCTAGTTGACCTCTGTCTTCTATAGCTTTGTGTTTGTTTTGATTACATAGTACTCTTGATGGTTATGTCACTTTTAATATAGATCAATATCTGTGTGTTTTTGCTGCTATTGTTTTCTAATAACATTGTGTGTTTTGAATAATTCAGGCTCATGGAATATTTCACATCCTGAATTTCTCTAATTTTATCTTTATGATTAGATCCAGGCTACGCCTCTTGGCAAGAATACCACTGAAGTGAAGTTGTGTACTCCTAATTGCCTTGCATCAGGAGACACATGATATACATTGGTACCTCCATTAGTCATGTTAAGTTTGATCACTTGATGAAGGTGGTGGCCACCATTTCTCTCCCTCGTAAAGGGACATTTTCACCTTTGAAATTAATATGTAATTTGTGAGATGAAACTTTGATACTGTGTAAATATCCCATTCTCTGACAATTTTTCTTCTGATGACTTTAGCATTTACTGATCTAATTATCTCTTTCTTGACATTGATTAGTATTCTTGTGTAAAGAAGGGGTTCTCTTTCTCTCCCTCCTTTCATTATAATTTGTTATTGTTATTTTCTTACAAGTTACTAAGAATTACTCAAAGGCAGTATTTTTCAATAAGTTATTGGTAATTTACGGTCTTCTCACTCTAGAAAAGGAAGGATAGATCAGAAAGCTGAAAAAAAGGGAGGAAATGAGAATGTATATTATCGACATAATTGATTGAAAATGTCTAGTGCTGTAATTATGCCATCATGCAGATTAAAAAGCCACCGGTGAAAAATTAACTTGTATTTGTTCTGTTTCGTTTGACTTTAATAAATCCTCATAGCGTATGAATAAAAATTAAATTAATTGATCAGTATCTTCACTAATGGCAGAGAAGGGAATGGACTGAGCCGATTCTGCTTTTTACTCTGATATTCGTTAAGTGCCCTGTGTGGTCTAAAGACCTGGGTTCTAGTACCAGCTCTCCCTCTGCAGGTATGTTACTTTGGCCAAGGCAATCAATCTTCTTGATACTCAGTTTGGTTCTCTCTGATGTGAACATAAGAAATGTACTTGAAGGCCGGGCGTGGTGGCTTATGCCTATAATCCCACCATTTTGGGAAGCAGAGGTAGGAGGATCGTTTGGGCTCAGGAGTTTGAGACCAGCCTGGGCAACATGGCAAAACCCCATCTCCACAAAAAACAAACAAAAAAATTAGCCAGGCTTGGTGGTACGCGCCTGTAGTCCCAGCTACTCAGGAGGCTGAGGCAGGAGAATCGCTTGAACCTGGGAGGCGGAGGTTGCAGTGAGCTGAGATTGTACCATTGCACTCTAGCCTGGGTGACAGAGAGAGACCCTGTCTAAAATATATATATTTTGTATATACTTTATAAATATATATATACACTTGAATGCTTCATCTCCCTTGCTCAGTGACAGCCCCGTCCTTTGCTTCTGCACAGTTGACCAAGGCTTCTCAGTTTACTCCTATGCAGAAAAGAATTAAAGTAGGCTCGAGACTGCTAGTCTTAGAGAGGCAGTGCTTGCAAAGTTGGCCCTTGTCTGGTGTTTGGGAACTCGAATTTCTGGAGGGTTCTCACCATTTCCTGAAAAAAATGGCTTATGGTGCCTAAAATATTTGTACAAACAATGAAGTTTTTGCTAAACATCTGCTTCCTTCTGGGAGTCTGGAATTTTACGATGTGCTAGGTAGGGGTGTCTACATGACAGCCCCAAATAAAAACCTTGGGCACTGAGTGTCTAATAAGATTCCCTGGTAAATAATATTTGACACATATTATCACAACTCGTTGCTGGAGAAGTTAAGTGCATCCTGTGTGACTCCACTGGGAGAGGACTCTGGGAAGCACATGTCTGGTTTCCTTTGTTTAATGCACCTTTTCCTTTTGCTGATTTCGCCTTTTATAATTTTTGTCCCGTAATATATTATAGTTGAAAGTATTGAGTCCTGTGAGTCACCTTAGAGAATCACCAAACTGCCTCCAATTTTCTCATCTGCAAAATGGGTTGCTATAATAATAATGTTATCTATCGTATAGGGTTGTTTCAAGTAGGAAAAATGTGGTGAAATATGTGTGAAACTAAGGGCCTGATGTAGGATGAGTCTTACAGAGGGTGGTTATTATTACGGATTATATTAACTCTTTGGGTAAAAAGCATCTTTTAGCTGGGCAAGGTGGCACATGCCTGTAGTCCCAGCTGCTTGTGGTGGGGGGAGGCTGAGGCAGGTGGATTGATTGAGCCCAGGAATTCAAGGCTGTAGTGTGCTATGATCACATCTATCAATAGCCACTTCACTCCAGCCTGGACAACATAACGAGACCCTGTCTTATAAAAAAAAAAGAAAAATCTTGTGTTTGTGTGTGTTCTCATGTCTTTGTTGGAATAATACTGACATATTCACTCAAATTAACTCTCAAATCTTTGATGATTCATTTGATGGGAACAACAGGTCCATGTGCCAGCTTATCAGGACCCCTAGTTCTTTCATCAAAGTGTGTATGTGTGTGTGTGTGTGTATGTGTGTATGCGTGCACATGTTTGCTAGTTTTCTTATCTAACAATGAAATCGTTTTTGGAGGTTTACTTTTTTCTTTACTATTTTTTTCATGCTTTTCTTTGATGTGCACCTGGCAATTTGTAGAGCCAATATGTACTACATATTCTACTGCAGAAAATTACAGAAGTGAGGAAGGAGCAGGAAGTAGCTTAGAAAGGAATGTTACACTTTGTTAAGTTGTGACTAACAGAAGCTATTAAAACAAAAGGTACCAACCCATCTTAAATTTTCACATCCTCTACCACTATTTTTCTATAACTGTTGTCCTTTGTCAGCCCTGGGTGGAGGTAATATTCCCAAATGCCTTATTAAGTAATGTAAAGATCTCTCTAGGTATGTGTATTAAAGATCCTATGATGTATCTGTCTTGTAAATTGAAACTGTCATATATTGGGCTTACATTATTGGGAAAAATGTACGTCATCATCATTGGTGAAAAAAAGTTTCCATACCAGTTTTTTGTAAGTAGAGAGATAAATAAATCAGACTTTTGGAGGAGATACGTTTTAACTCACTGCAGGATCACAACAAGTCTGAAGAACTAAGGAATCCTAGTGGAAAATTGGTTTTCCTGTATGCCACTCTAGTGATCTGAGGAAAGACCTTAAAAAAGCCCAGTAGCACTGTAATATTGTGAAATTGTATCTATTTAGTCTTCATTCCTGTTTCCTGGCATATAATTCCTGAAATCCTTGGAATCCCCGAAGTGCTGTCTTTTTGTATGTTATTGATGACAAATAGCTTCAGGGTGGGGCTGGTCAAGTTGCTCAACAATAGCCAGTGGTTTAAGCAGTCATGTGTGTGTGCGTGTGTTATAAAATATATCAGCTAATAGGTCAATTTTTAATTTAAGCAAAAACATGGTAGATTAACATATTCAATCAATTTATTGAGTAGATATTTATGAAGGCTCACATATTTACCTGACTGTGTACTAAGCCCTGGAAACCCAAAGAGAATGTGTGTAATGAAGCCTTCATAAAAGCCCAAAAGGAATGGACTGGGGAGCTTCCAAGAAGTGTTTTTCACTTCCCGTGAGCCTCCTGTGCTGAGGCTAATGGGAAGGTAAACAAAAACTCATTCACATGCTGGGAGGATGGCACATCCCAACTCTACAAGGACAAAAGCTCCTGTGCTAAGGACCCTTCCAGACTTTGAGCTTGTATCTCTTCATCGACTTTTATTTGTATTTTAAAAAATATCCTGAGTGATAAACTGGTAAACGTAAGTGCCTTCCTCAGTTCTGTGAACCATGCTAGTAAATTAATCGAACCCGAAGAGGGGATAGTGGCAACCCCAACTTGAAGCCTGTTGGTCAGCAGTCCAGAGACCTGGACTTATAACTGGTTGGAAGGAGGGGGTGGTCTTGTGGGGCTGAGCCCTCAACTTGTGGGATCTGATGCTATCTCTGGGTAGATCGTGTTGGAGCTGAATTGGAGGGCACCTAGCTTCTCTCCACTGCAGAACTGATTATCTGCTTCCTGGTGGGGAGAAATCTCCATATATTTTGGGGTCCAGAAGTCTTCTGTATTGATTGTTTTTGTGTGAGAGCAGAGGAAAAACGGTTTGAGAATTTTTCTAAAAACAGCCCCTCTTAGTATAGCGGTAGGAGCACTTCAAAAATAAAAAATGAAAATAAAAATAAAAATCTGGAGTGGTCAGTTTGCCAAGAGGATTTATGGAGCATCTAAGGTCAAGCATTGCTTCTCGGCCCTACAACAGGCCTCTAATTAAGCCATGCCACAGTGTGCAGTTTATAGAGAGGTAGAGTTCCTGTTGATTGATTCTTCTCTCTAAAATTATAAATAACTCAGCTTCCAAAGATGCCATATTATATCAAAAGGCCTAAAGACTCAATAGGAATCTTCAACTTTACAATTATAACTGACATAGATTGAGATCTTGCTGGGTGCTAACAGAAGCTTTACATGATTTATCTTATTTAGTTCTCATAAAACTCTATTATTAACATTATTTTACAGAGAAATAGAGGCACAGAGAGGGTAAGTGTATCAGTCCATTTTCACACTGCTAATAAAGACATACCCAAGACTGGGTAATTTATAAAGAAAAAGAGATTTAATGGACTCACAGTTCCACGTGGCTGGGAGGCCTCATAATCATGGTGGAAGGCAAAAGGCACTTCTTACATGGTGGCAGCAAGAGAGAAAATGAGAACCAAGCAAAAAGGGTTCCCCCTTATAAAACCATCAGATCTCGTGAGACTTATTCAGTACCACAAAGACAGTATGGGGGAAACCGCCCGTATGATTCAATTATCTCCCACCAGGTCCCTCCCACAACATGTGGCAATTATCGGAGCTGCAATTCAAGATGAGATTTGCGTGGGGACATAGCCAACCCATACCACTAAGTAATTAGACAAAGCTTGCAAAGCTAGTAAGTGGTATTGCTGGAACTGAATCTGCCAATGTCACTCTAGAGTCCATGTGATTTATTGTGTGTTATAGGGTCCACCTATAAGCTTGATAACCTTATGTTAGAACAAATAACTGTGACATATTCTGTTCAGTAGTTTGCATTTCCTTTTGACTTCTGTAGGGGAGGAAACTGAGGTTCAGGGGCATTAATGTGGGGTTTGGAGACATTAGGTGACTTACCCAAGGTTTATCTACTAGATTAGTATCTAGTAGATAATAAAGCTGGAACTTAAAACCAGCTGGACAATGGAGCTAAAGCTTAAAACAAAATCTTCTAATGAGCTCAGAACTACGGCTTAATAAGATTTGGGACAAGTCCAGGGGACGTTTCACTGTCCAGATATGTGAGGAAGTTAGGAGAAAAGGCAAAGTATCTTGCAAATAGATAAAGGGAGTTCAGTAAGTAATTTCAATAGACCTATGACACATAGCCTGAATAAATGGCCATATTTAAAATCTATTTTGGTTCTTCTGTGCCTAACACAATTGATTTCATGCTGGTATCTATTTTCTGCTCTCTTTTTTCTCTATCTCTCCATATGTGTGTATCCATGTGTTATAAAATACATCAGCTTATTGATTGATTTTTAATTTAAGCAAAAATATGGTAGATTAACATATTCAATCGATTTATTGAGTAGATATTTATCAAGGCTCACATATTTACCTGACTATGTACTAAGCACTAGAAACCCAAAGAGAAGGAAGTCCCTGCCCAGAGAGGTGGAGGCTGATACATAAACAAGCAGGGAAATAATCAAGTGTCATAACTAGTCTATTACATATAATGTTAAACTAGCATCCCTACCATGCAGAACTTGTGCCCTTGGGGATACTGGAAGACTTTCCAGAGCAGTACACAGGACAGGAAGGTGTTAGGAAACCAGTCAATTCCCAGGTCCTTGATCAGGTCACAGTGACTTGTGATTCTATTTTGAACACAGGTCTTAAATCTTTCTTATTTTAATAGCAAGGGTTTTAAACTTTTGATATTTGATATACTTTCTAAAATCAAATCTCAAATTCCAAAATTAAGTATTTTTGCCCCTAACATGAACATATTATAATACACTAACATATATTATTAATAATAAATAGAAACCCTGGAAGTCCAAGAGAGACATCAGGCTTATTTGGTATGTTAAAATCATACAGGAAGCGTTGTTAAATAAGAAATGGTGTTATACTTTCTTTGAGTTATAGCTGTGTGGGTATGTCGTTAATATATGTTCTAAAATTGTATGAGATTTCTAAAAATCCGATATAGACATCCAGTGTGGTTGTTGGGTCCTCCACGAGCCTGGGGAGTGCTGGCCAGAGTGCCTTGCATACGTTCATGTCAGTGTCGGTAGTGTCAGTCACCTCATGGTTCTTAGAAGAATACTTGAGCTCTACTCTGCAGCGTCTGAAGTTGCTGGATAAGTACCTGCTGTATATACTGCTGACTAGGAAACTGTAGTTCACTTACTGTCTTCTTATGGGGACCTTACCCTTCAACTCTTTCCTCTTGGATTTCACATCTTGTGTGGGGAGTTTCATGGTAGCAGTTTGCATGAGAATACAGGTGAACCCAGAGAACAAAGTGGACTTCGAAGGCATCTCCTTGGAGTGAGACTTTGCTTCTTTCTCTTTGCTAGCACTTTCTTGCACCTTATTGTCATGAACTTTGTTGGCTGAATCATTCCCATTTACTTAATTGAAGAGTAAGAGACTGGAAGAATGTTCACTTTGATTTTCCTGGATAAAAGTTCTTGAGATGGCAGCTTGTTTGACACATGGATTTTCTTCAGATTTGTACTTACTACCAACTCTGATTAGGTGTGCAGGTGGAGAGTCCAGAGAAGTTCCCTCTCTCTGTGTCAGAACAAATTTTAACGAACATTTATTAACCTGATCTCTGCCTTCCAAATTAAAAAGTTCCACAGTACTCCAAAAATGAAAGTCTGATATGTCATGGTACATGCAGTAAATTGCTTTATTCTGATGTTTTTTTTCCCCCTAAAAACCTTCTGCAAATCCTAAAGCTCTGTGTCTTCAAGGAAATTCATGGAAATTCGTGAAAAGAACCTTGACAAGTATTCTTTTTTTTTTCTTAATGTTTTTGTCTCTTACTGTCTGATGAGACCCAAGACAAGAGAAATATTCTTAATTCTGATAACTTTGGAGATCATACCTTTGGACTAGGTAAAAACATCCAAAGTTCTAATAAAAAACTGATGCATTCATGAAGATTGCTAGCCCATCAAGGAGAATGAGAATTAATTCCATGGGACTGAGTAGATAGAGAACTGAAATTATTTTCTTAAAGGGCTTTTTGTTTGAAACATTACTGATGTTTTTTATGCTTTGTTTTCCAAACTCAAGGAATTTTTTTTTCTTTTGAGCTATTTATAGCTTACAGCATTTGGGTTAAGTATATTTCTGTGAGCAAAATGAAAACATTTGCCTTTCTTTTTACCTGAATCTTCAGAATTTGGAAACTATTCATTAGTGTTCTTATTTTCTGGCAATATAGTTATTTGCATAGGTTCAATAAGAACCTATATTCGGCCAGGCCCAGTGGCTCATACATGTAATTCCAGCACTTTGGGAGGCTGAGGAGGGTGGATCACGAGGTCAGGAGTTCAAGACCAGCCTGGCCAAGATGGTGAAACTTTGTCTCTACTAAAACTACAAAAATTAGCCAGGTGCGGTGGCAGGTGCCTATAATCCCAACTACTCGGGAGCCTGAGGCAGGAGAATCAATTGAACCTAGGTGGTAGAGGTTACAGTGAGCCAAGATCATGCCACTGCACTCCAGCCTGGACAACAGAGTAAGACTCCATCTCAAAAAAAAAAAAATAAAAAAAAAAAACCACCAATTTTCTTTTGTAACTGGACATATTGGAAACAGTGGTTATTTTACCAAGGCTTTGACTAGAATGTCATTTTTGAATGCAACCAGACTGCTTTGAGGGATTAAGGTTGACTTTATAGAGTCAATAGGCTTGGAAAAAGACAGGCCTCGTACCTTGCCCACACAATTCCTTTATAGGGTTTCTAACTTTGCAGTAAGTAAAGAATGTCACTTTCTGACAGGCCCAGGAAACTCAAGATATTTTGGAGACCTTGAAAAGAGATAAATTTACCAAATTCATACAGGTTTTACTGGCACTGCCTGATGGCGAGTCCCTGGCTTGGCTTCATTGCCTTGAGAGTTTGTTTTTTTGACATGGAATCTCACTCTGACACCCAGGCTGGAGTGTGGTGGTGCGATCTTGGCTTGAGGAAGGAGACCCAGGCATCTGGGATTCCCTCCCCCTCTGTCATCCACTGTGCATCTCAATAGAAGAGAGAGCAGGCTAGCTGGCGCCTCCTGAATCTCCTTCCTGAAAATAACATGCTTGGTCTTGGGGAAACTCTCTGGAAAACACTATTTTTACTTAAAACAAGATCAAACCAGAAACCTTTTCACCTGTGAGCCCTAAAACTGTAAACCAGAACCCTTTCATATGTGATTCCTTAAACCGTAAACAGAGACCTTTTCACATGTGAGTCCCAAAACTGGAAACCGGAACCCTTTCTTGTGTGATACCTAAAGCTATAAACCTAAGATTCTTCCACGTGTAACATCTAACGTATAAGCTTATATAAAGGCAGAACCTTCCTTTGTTAGATGAGCTGGGCTTTCGACAAATTAGTGCCTGGTCTCCCGGCTGAATAAACTCTTCCCTCCTTTATTCGGTGTTCGAGAGATCCGTTTCCTGCGGCAGCTCCTGCTACAGGCTCACTATATCCTCTGCCTCCTGGAGTCAAGTGATTCTCCTACTTCAGCCTCCTAAGTAGCTGGGATTACAGGCATGTGCGGCCGCACCCAGCTAATTTTTCATATTTTTGGTAGAGACAGTGTTTCACCACGTTGCCCAGGCTGGTGTTGAACTCCTGACCTCACATGATCTGCCTGCCTTGGCCTCCCAAAGCGCTGAGATTACAGATGTGAGCCACTGTGCCCAGCCATTGAGAGGTTTTAAAAGTCTTATCTGAGATCCCTTATGAAAAAGTTCCAACAAAGCCAACTTAAAAAGAGCCCTTATAATAAATTACCATTCTTACTGCACTTTAAGCAGATAATCATGCCAGACTAAACTTACTTTGCAAATAAATTAGTCTTATTATTATTATCTTTGTGGCAAAAATTGGGGTGACTGCAGAAGAGGAAATTATATTTCAGAAGAAAATTATAGCATACCTGTTAATAGATTCTAGTCCTGACCATTATTATTTTTTTTTATTTGAGTTTTTATTTGCCTAAAATATGGACTGAATCCTGAATTCCTTCCTGAGCATAAGTCTCCGAACTAATGTTTCCCAATTTTTCTACCATTTTTCTGACTTGGAATCACCAAGCCCTGCAAACTTTAGCTAGACAACTTGATATAAATTTTGGAAGAAATAATGACAGCAACGTAATAAATGAGAGCAGCATTCATGTCAGCTGAGGTATGGATTACTCAGACAGTTTAGTTGAACATCTGATTCAAACTACAGTCCAGAAATACCTATAAGATGGCCACTGCAATCTGAAGCTACTTCAGAGACTCTGGGAAAACTAGTTTATAGACAACTCCAGATGTTAATCTTTGTTTTCTTTTGTTTTCATAGAAATGCCTTGTATTAAATATCTGATTGCTTGATTCATAGAGAGGCCTGACTTTTGTGGAAGCCCATCTGCAACACCACTGCCTGAAATGTGATACAACTATTAACTGTTTAATTGGACTGGTCTATTCTCAGGATTGCAAGACGAGTTCAATAGTTTATAAAATAATCCACCTGCCGGGCACAATAGCTCACACCTGTAATCTCAGCACTTTGGGAGGCTGAGATGGGCAAATTGCTTGAGCTGAGGACTTCGAGACCAGCCAGAGAAATATGGTGAAATCCTGTCTCTACCAAAAACACGAAAAATTAGCTGAGCATAGTTGCGTGTGCTTGTGGTCCCAGCTACTCGGGGGGTAGATGCCGGAGGATCGCCTGAGCCTGGGAGGCAGAGCTTGCAGTGAGCTGAGATTATGACACTGCACTCTAGGCTGGGCAACCCAGTGAGATCACATTTCAAAAATAAATGAATGAATGAATGAATATATAAATAAATAAAACAAAAGAAAACAGATAATCTACCAACCCAATTTCTCAACTGGGCAATGTTGGGCTCCTGCTCTCTGGTCTCTGGCCCTTCGGTCTCCCCTGAGGCTGGTGGTCCTTCTTTCCCAAGGTGGGCCATAGAAACCAAACCTTTTTCCCCAAAGCCAACCATAAAACCTAAAAATAGTACTCTAACTCCACTCCATCCCCCAGCCTTTGTGTGTAAAAACTGGCCATAAAAAATTATCTGACTTAACTTGTTTGACTGTAGGTTATAAGACCCCCATTTCAGAGAGGGCCTGGCACCACACCCAGAAGGAAGAAATGCGTGCTCAGAGAGGCAACAATAGTCCAGACAGACAGGCTGTGCTGGATTTCCCTGCTCAGTCTGTTAGCATTAGACCATACCTTTTTTGTACAATCATATTTCTATATGGCTCTCCATTCTTTGTTTAACCTAACCTAAGGGGGCTCAGAGTTTTGGCCTGGGCATTGTGTGTTGCACAGTAGACTGAGTCATCCCAGCTTATGGGTTTGCATCTGGTTCTTGTTGTAAAAGGCCCAAAGCCTGTTGGATGGCAACTCTGAGCCATTGTGGAATGGCGGTTCCAGTTTCACGTGCCAGGATCGGCCCTCCTAGGTCCTGCTTGATAGATAAACAAATGGCTTCCTTGTGGTGTTTTTATCCTATTTTGTCTCATTAACACTACAACTTTGTGTGTTATCTTCTTGATAATCTGTGATTGTAAATACATACAGGATTATGTAATTTGTGTAAATACGTAATGACAGACTTCTGAAAACTGGTGTTTTTTAATTGCTGTCCATTTGGAGCTGCTTTAGGTTCTGCGGCACATGAGTCTTTGGATCTTCTTTCTGAAGGCTCTCGTGTCACATAAAATTATGATCAAATACATTTGTATGACTTTTCTCCCATTAATCTGAATCTTATCAATCATTCTGAGCGACCTTCTGAAGAAGGTGATGGGGACGTTTTCCCTTTGCTGCAACAAGGGGCGTATTGGATAAGTCAATCTATTTTCTTGAACATATGTCTCACTCATAGGAAAAACATTTTTTATTTTTTCCAAAAGATTACTGTATTCCCAAATATGCACTTTCTCCTTTTTTTTTTTTTTTTTAAAGAGATGTCTTGCTATGTTGCCCAGGCCTGTCTCAAACTCCTGGACTCAAGCAATCCTTCCACCTCAGCCTCCCAAAGTGCTCTGATTACAGGCACCTATGCCTAGCCCCATTTTCTCTTTTTGGTGTATATATTTTGCTCATTGTCAGTCATCAACCATTTCTCTTCTCATTTTTATATTTACCATGTATTTACTAGAATTGGTTTATTTTCATGGGCATATGTTGTGAATTCTACTATAAATAATGCACTTAATAATAAAACTTAAATTCTCTCTGTCTTTTTTGACTATGGCCTTTTCTTTTTGCTGTTAATTTCCTCAGCATAGATTAACCTGAAGTCTTAAAAGCTACTTAGGTACTGGTGTAAAGCAAAATATTCTTCAGAGTAATCCAGTATATAATATCTATATTTTAAAAAACCAGCCTTATTTAATTAGGATTAATTTCTCCTCTCAGAAGTGATTCTATTTCTGTAAAATGCAAAATTATAAGCTTATTTGTTTTCTAAACAGGAAATGAAATTCCTAATATTTTTATCCAGAATCTCCAGGTGTTTTTCTCCTTGTCCATTTGTTACTCCTTTTTAAGGTAACTGGAGATGACCTAGAGGCTTGCCACGCTTAGGGTTTCCTCCCGTGTGCAGAAGAAAACGGGAAGTGTAATGAGGATGAGGGCTGGGGAGGGAAGGGGGAGTCAGGTGATTCAGAAAGGGCAGAATTCCACAGACTAAGCTCAAGAGTTTGCACTTTGTCTGCTCGCAGAGTGGGTTTCATCGTGGAGTGTGTGTATATTGAGATAGGCAGCAGACTCCACTGGGATGTCAGAAGAACTTATATTTATTTTTCCTCTAACATGTGGGGAAAAATTAAATTGTATTTGCATTTAACTCACATAGATTGGCATGTGCTCTGTCTGCCTGTCACCCTGGCACACTGTCACAAACTTTGAGCAAGGTCCTGAGGGAAGAGGAGGGCATAGCTCCTGATCCCAGGGGGTTGTCTATGCAGCCCTGTGCATTCATTCTCTTCCAGAAGGTTGTGATTTGTGATGGTTTGGGTGAGCCTGGTTAAGGAGAGTTACAGATTATGTCATCTAGTGTTAATTGATAATCTTTGCAAAAGGGACAATTGACTTTAAGAGATTTCTGCAAAAAACTCAAAACAAAAATAAATAAAAATTTAAAAGGATAAAGCCAGAATAATGAAAATATTAGTAATGTAAAACAAGGAAATATGTCATGTTTTTCATGACAACTAATTTTTCTTAGTTCTTTTTTGTGTGTGTGAGACAGTCTCACTCTGTCACCCAGGCTGGAGTGCAGTGGTGTGATCTTGGCTCACTGCAGCCTCTGCCTCCTGGGTTCAAGTGATTCTCCTGCCTTAGGCACCCACCATGATGCCCGGCTAATTTTTTTTTTTTTTTTGTATTTTTAGTAGAGATGGGATTTCACCATGTTGGCCAGGTTGGTCTTGAACTCCTGACCTCAGGTGATCCACCAGTCTCGGCCTCCCAAAGTGCTGGGATTACAGGCGTGAGCCACTGTGCCCTGCCAACAATAACTTATTATTATCTTGCATGGTCTCTAGATTGCCTGGGCCCAGCTGGGCAGTCTCAATTAGACTTGGGGTCTCTCATGTGCTTTCAGTCAGTCACGTGGGGCTGGCATCATCTGAAGGCTGGACTAGGCTGGATGTTTAAGACAGAGACTTACAGGGCTGGCAGTGATGCTGGACGTTGGACTGTTGACTAGTGAGCCTGCACATGGCTTCTCCAGGTGATTTGGGCTATTTATAGCTTGGTGACTGGGTTGTAGTTGGGAGATTTCCAAGAGCCCTCCAAGAAGAAGAAAGCAGAGTCTGCCTGGCCAGTTAGTGTGTATGCTTAGACTTAGAACAGCATCACTGCCACAGTTCTCCATAGCCCATTAATCATAGCAGTTACAGGGAAGCAGACAAAGAAACAGGAAGGGAAAACACAATGCAATAGTAGGAGAGATTGAAGTGTTGGCAGCTGCAAGCCAAGGAACACCTGGGTTACCAGAATCTGGAAGAGGCAAGGTAGGATTCTCCCCTACAGGTCCCAAAGGAAGCATGGGCCTGTCCACACCTCATCTCTGGAACTATGAGACAATCAATTTCTGTGGTTT
The DNA here is from genome assembly GCA_963573385.1 of Cacajao melanocephalus. Classification (NCBI taxonomy): domain Eukaryota; kingdom Metazoa; phylum Chordata; class Mammalia; order Primates; family Pitheciidae; genus Cacajao; species Cacajao melanocephalus. The sequence goes on from CAUYLG010060024.1 coordinate 43,567, forward strand.
TAAGCTACACAGTTTGTGGTACTTTGTTACTACAGCCCTAGGAAAACGATAACAGTAACTACATACACAGTATGCAGACTTGCTCATTTTACTTGGTTGAAGGGGACTTAGCAGTGAAAAACCCCAAATGAAATTTCTTTTGTCAAGATTTCTTTATGGTTCACTTTTCCAGAGACATGACATGGCAGGAGTGTTGGGGAGAGTTCAGCAGATAGGAATTATACCCATGCATCTTTGTTTGTCTTCCCAATACCAACCAGGAAGCTTGTAAATAATAGCTGTGCAGCTTGTTTTTTCTGAACCAAACTGGGCCTTATTCTTTTTTTTTTAAAACAAATTTTATTAAACAAACAAAAACGTATAAACACTAGATGTATACTTTTAAGGTTTCTCTCGCATAATATCTTAATTATCAATATAGTGTAATCCAAGGGCTACATATAACTGAAAAATAATTGGGTCTTAAAAAAATTAAAACATGGTATATAACACTAGCTAACAAGTACTGAGCAGTTACTAAGTGCTAAGTACTGCTAAGTCCTTTATAGACATCTTCATGTTGAGTGTTATCACTGCCCATGAGTTAATCTGAGTTTAAATGTGAGACTCAAAAGAGGTTAGCAATTTGCCAAAGGTCATAGGGCTTATAAATGATACAACCAGGATACTGACCCTCAATCTAGTGACCTCAATGCTGAAACCTGTGCTAAGACTGTAGCCCCATGTAGCTATTTACATTTTAAAAATTTTTTAATTTTTATTTTTTTAAGACAGTGTCTTGCTCTGTTACCTAGGCTGAAGTAGAGTGGTGTGGTCTTGGCTCACTGCAACCTCCACCTCCTGGGCTCAAGTGATCCTCTCATCTCAGCCTCCCAGGTAGCTGGGACCACAGGTGTATCCCACCATGCCCAACTAAGTTGTATTCTTGGTAGAGGCGAGTTTCACCATGTTGCCCAGGCTGGTCTTCAACTCCTGAGCTCAGGTGACCCGTCCTCCTCACCCTCCTAAAGTGGGGGGATTACAGGCATGAGCCACCATGCCTGGCCTAGTTATTTACATTTAAATGTACATTAAAATGAAACAAGATTAAAAATCCAGTTCCCCAATCATGCTATCCACATTTGAAGTGCTTAATTGCTATGTATGGCATAGTGGCTATCTGGGCAGATACAGTACATTTCCATCAGCACGGAAAGTTCTACTGGAAAGCTCTACTGGAAGGCACTGGTCCAATCTCTTTTAACAGTCATAATGCATTTAAAGTCCTTATTATGACTGTACAAGGGAAGACAACGAGCAGAGGAAGGCACAAAATAGAGAAAAGGGAAGGAGAAAAATTTAGGGTGAGGGAGAACAGTTACAGGGAGGAAAGAAGCTCATTTCTAGGAGTGGAGTGGACTCTGAGAACATGTTAATCTATTATACTCTAACCTTTGGCAGTTAAAATTCCTAAGAATATTAAATACATACTTTGTAAAACATTACAGAGTTCAACAGATTCTTAACTCTTTACAGCATGTCTGGCATTGGGTGAGGCAGGATGGCTAGGTGAAGAAAATAGACATGAATTTCCCATTATAAAATTAGAAGAGCATTAATCAAATGATTAGAATGAAATATTATGATTATTTTGAAATGGGAAGCATTTTATGTAAACAAACAGCAGAGGGACCCACTAGAGCCTAGACAGGGTTCAGAGCTATTCCTGCCAAGGCCATGGCACAGGAACTGAGCAGGGAAGGATGGCAGTGCCCAGCAAAGGCAGGGGAATGTCGCAGGCATTTGGGCATCTATGAGAAGGCCTGATGTCTGAAAGGACTGAAATAAATTAAATGTGTGGTGGGAGAGAGAAAGAGCGTAGCAAAGGTGAGCTGGGGAGGCAGAGGCAGAAGGCAGAATTTGGGATGGGTGGGGAGCTTGCCAATTATTTTGTCAAATGGGTGATGTAAAGCCTTGAAGGTTTTTCAACCAAGAGGAGATGTCTTCAGATTTGCGTTTTGAGACAATTTCACTGGTTGTCATGCTAAGAATGGCTTAAAGAGAAGCAAGGCTGGAGTCAGAGGAGCTACTTGGAAGCTGTTTTATACTAGGATGGTGATAACGTGGTTGGAGAAATGCCAACTGTCAGGGTTTTTGGAGCAAGAATGGGTGGACATTGGTGATCTTCACTTGGATGCATTTGAGGGACAACCCCTGTGTTTCTACTAGAGCAACAACATAGAGTAGGAGTAAGAAACTTACAGCACACAGACCACATTTGCTCTGTCCCCTGTTATTCAAATACAGTTTTATAGAAATAGAGCCATGCCCATTCTTTTACCTGTCCTCCATGGCTGACATCAGGCATGGTTCTAAGTAATATACATAGGTTACATATATTATGCTCATCTATCCCAGTTGACAAACATGAAGTGTTGCTATTGTCTCATTTTACAGAGGAGAAAACTGACATACAGAGATTCTCATTCACACCCGTAGTTTTAGTTACCACCTCTATGCCAATGATTCAATAATACCTCTATTCCAGACCTCTCCCCTGAGCTTCAGACAGGTGGATCTCTCACAGCCAGTACTAGAGACACTTCATAACTCATATGCCCGAAGCCAGACTCCTCCTTATCCCCTCAAACCACATTCTCTTTCAATGTTCCTTTTTTCTTAGTGAATATCACCAAATAGATGAGCAAGTCAGATCCAAGGAGGCCTCCTTGGGCCTTCTGTTATCCTTGTTTTACCTTATATTACCCATTTTTCTTTCTCTTTCTTTTTCTTTCTTTCTCTCTTTCTTTCTTTCTTTTTCTTTCTTTCTCTCTTTCTTCCTCTCCCTTCCTTCCTCCCTTCCCTTTCCCTTTTCCCTTCCCCTTCCCTTCCTTCCTTTCCCTCCCTGCCTCCCTCCTTTCCTCCCTTTTCTCCCTCCCTTCTTCCCTCCCTTCCTCCCTCCCTCCCTCTCTCTCTCCCTCCCTCCCTTCCTTCCTTCCTTCCTTCCTTCCTTCCTTCCTTCCTTCCTTCCTTCCTTCCTTCCTTCCTTCCTTCCTGTCTCACTGTGTTACCATTGCAGGCTTGACCTCACCAGGTTCAGGAAATCTTCCCCTTAATCCTGCGAGTAGCTAGAAATACAGACACACACCATCACGCCCGGCTAATTTTTGTATTTTTAGCAGAGATGGGATTTTGCTGTGTTGCCCAGGCTGCCACCTTATCTCCATTCTTGCTGAAATCTGGCTGTTTCTCTCCACTTCTATTACCAACCACCAGCCAAGTCCAACTTATTAAAAAGATCATCTTGTATGTTGGTTCTATAACAGCTTCTTCAAAATCCATTCCTCTCCACCCAGACCCTCTTCCAATCTCCAAACTGCAGCCAATACCGTTCAATTCTGTCACCACTCCTGCATAGGCCACCTAATCCTTAACCTTTCAGTGGTTTCTCTTGCCCCTAGGTTAAGCTGAATTTAAAACTGCTAAAGCTAGAGCTTCTTAACGTAACTAGTAAGTGCAGTGACTAATAACTAATAAGTACAGTGACTAATATGTCTGGTTTACTCCAGCTGTCGCTGATTAATAGCACTCCTGAATGAAGAAATTATATTCCCCTACCGTAGGGAAAAATTTGTACTTCAATGGAAAACTGAATTGTTTAGAGCAAACCTTTAAGATTATCTGATTCTGATTCCATGGGCCCTTTCATTGGGTCTTAACATTGTTTCATTGTTTTTGAGTTATTTTATAGATAACTGATAGAAATGCAAAATAGTTCTTGCATGTCCTCATGCAAGTAAATTCTGAAGGTCAGGGTTCAATTAACTTCTCTCCCCTACTGTGGAAGAAGCCAATTTCATTTGCATATTAATTTCAACATTTCCGACCTATAAATGTGCCTGTTCTGTGAAACAGTTTTTATATCTGCCTGGTAACTTCATTAAATGGTTTAAATAAACTCTATATATATTTAGTTTATTTTATACTTGTATGACAGGGTTTTACTTTACTTTTGCTTTTTAAAATTATTCTTTAGCTCTCCATAAGGCACTACGTGGGTGGCCCTTTGCCTACTCACTAGCCCAAGCTCCGTCCTCTTTTGTCTATTCCAGTCCCTGCTCTCTTTTAGTCTTTTGTTTCAGCCCTCCTCAGAGATGTTCTTTTGTCCTGAAACTCACTTTCATACCAGGTACTCACCATCCCTTCTTCCTTTAGTAAAGTTCTTTAATCTTTCAGATTTCTGCTCAAGGATCACTTGCTGAAAGCCTTTCCAGGCCTTTTTGAGTCAGTACACTCCATTAATAGAGGCTCTTAGAGCACAGGCAGCTCTTCTTACAATTTTACATGTTTTTGGGATTCCTTAACACTTTCTAACACACTTTTCTCTCTGGCTGGGGGCAATGCAGGATAACAGGATGGTGGTATGCTCTCAATCCTTCCCCAGCAACTAGCCCAGTGCTTCCAACATGGTGGATACGCTGTTTATATTTTAGACAGATTTTTGATTAGCAAGTACCTACTGCTCCGGAGACAGGTGGACTGAAAAAATATATTTGGGAGTCAGCACATAGGTGCAGCCATGAAAATGCACAAGAAGCAAAACCATTGGGAGGAACAAAATGAAAGCTATTAGAGACTTTATTTAGGTGGAATAATTGGACAGAAGCCCTTGAAGAGGAGGAAATAGAAGCAGTTAATACAGAGGACGGCCAGGCCCGGTGGCTCACGCCTGTAATCTTAGCACTTTGGGAGGCTGAGATGGGTGGGCTGCTTGAGTCCCGGATTTTGAAGCCAGCCTGGGTAACATAGCAAAATATACAAAAATTAGCCAGGTCTATACAAAATATACACAATTAGCCAGGTCTATACAAAATATACAAAAATTAGCCAGGTGTCAGGGGAGGGTAAGGTGGGAGAATCGCTTGAACCCAGGAGGTGGACGTTGCAGTGAGCCGAGGTGCTGTCACTGCACTCCAGCATGGGTGACACAGTAAGACTCCGTCTCAAAACAACACCACCACTTATTTTATAAGCTACCCTGGACTTACCAGGAACACTCGCCACTCTATGATGGCACGTGACCTGCCTGGACTCTGTGGTCTTTGGAGCTTGGGACCCCACCCCAGCGTAAGAGGCCTTTGTGTGCCTTTTATAAAGGAGAGGAAATGTGCAGGTTTTTTGAGTTGATAAGGTTAGAGCTACAGTATATTGTCAGTAGTGCTGTATGAAACCATGCAAAAAAAAACCAGGCTTTCACCCAGAATAAACTGCCCTCCCCTCTTTCCAAGATCAAGTCAGCCCCAGTCACCACTTCCTATTAATTTAAAAACCAGGACGGCTCATAATTTAGGCTGACGTTGCCCCAGGAGAACACTGCATATAAGACAATAGCTATTCCAATCCCGCTTTCCCTTTCTAAGCCGCGTATTTCTAACATCACTTCTCCAGTTCTCTTTCTAAATATTGCAATCACGAGCCTACATCGGAAAACTGAAAACAGTATGATTGGAGCTCTTGATGGTCTGCTTTTCCTGAAAACGATGAAAGGCGTGGAGATCTTCGGGCAGAAACAGCCCTTAGGGGATGCGAGCCTGGTAGCCTCGTAACACCCGGAGTTACAAATTCGGTTTGGGTAGGTGGCGCAAAGAAATCTAAGAACTGGATTCACGTTCTCCCCTTTCAGTTTGCACACAGGGGTCGGTGGCAGACAAGAGCAGACACACAAATGCCAATCCCCGCCTGCAAACTCTCGAGGGCAGAAAATGTCTTTTGTCAGTTGGATTTGGAGTCGATGGAAAAACTGCCCTAATGTAGTTTCCCCAAGGTTTTCTTAGCCTTGACCGAGGGGCGCTTCTCGGCGAGTCACCTAGAGGTTGTTTAATAAACAAGGATGCTCGCGAAGTACCTGTGCTTCGAAAGGCGCTTGCTCGTGGCGCGCTGTCTCGGGCCACCGCAAACGACCCAGGTGGTGGCAAGGACAACCGCCTCGGTTTTCGCGACTGCAGACAGACTGGGACCAGACGATTGGAGGCTCCTCCCCAAGGGATGCTGGAGGGGCTGCATCGTACCATGCGCCTGGCCCTGGCGCGCGGCCCCGAGTCGTGGTACTCAGCTTCCTGCGGGCCTTGCGCCGGGGCTTGGCCACGCCGCCTGCTTTCGCGACCAGCCGCGCGCTCGGTGCCACCTCCGCTCTCCGCAGCCTGGCGGCCCCGCAGCCTCCCCATGGCCAGCCCGCTTCGCTCCGCTGCGGCCCTTGCCCGCCAGGTACCTCGAACCCGGGCGTTTGCGGAAGGGGGTAGGATTGGAACTCTGTTCTTGGTAGCTCGCAGGCCTGGCTGGGCGCCTTGCCGCCGTTTCCTGCACCATCCTCCTTCTCCTCGCCCTCCATTCCGCCTCCAGCGAGGCGACTCCTCTTCCCCCATCCCTGCCTGAAATCTAGAGGCCGAGCCTGCAATCTCCGCCTCGGCGAGGTGCCCGCTGGCTAGGTCTAACACCCCCATTGGTGACCCCGCTCCGGAGCGCGGCGAGGACCGCCACGGGGGACGTGAGGGTAGCCATGGACTCGCTCTGAGGGAGGAAGCGGGAGCGGAATCTCTGGGCTGCCAGAACCTACAGCCACATCCTACGTGCCTTTGCCACCCCAAAATATTTTGACCGCAGCCTTCTGCCTTCTGGAATCTTTTTTCCCCCCTCCCTCCCGTAGTTATTTAGCAGATTAGGCTTTGAAACAAATGTCTGCAGGGTTTTCCCAATTAGTCTGCTTCCCTGTCTTTATCTTTTAAATTGCCCCCTAATACCATGAGGTTTAAGTTGTTGGGTGGATGCTGCGGCATCTGAGGACCCTGCTGGTGGAGAAAATGGTTCACGCCCGTCCTCTTCCCCGTCCCCGTCCCCTTTGCAGGCTTGCCATTGTGCGCTTGTGATTGACAAGACCACGAGGCTGAGCGCGCCCTGGAGATTTTTCTATAAATGGCTTAACACCCCAGTCTAGACTATTTGCTCGGATATAAGGGAGACAATTGTTTTTTTGTTCTTTGCCGGCGAACCCTGGCTCTGTAGGGCTGACCTGGAATTTAACCAGTCTTCCTTGAGCCGGCGGAGGACAAAAACCGCCGCGACTCCGGCAGGGTGGGAAGTGCAGGGCAGCACTCCCAAGACGCGCTTGTTGGAGGTTTGTGCTTGGGTGCTTGGTTGTCTGATACTCTTTTTTTCTGTTTGCGTGGGTCCTGGAGAAGAGCGCACGGTATCATGGTGAGTCATGTATGTTACCCCGGGTCCCACTCACCCACCTGCATTTACTTAATGGTGGTTTAATTCTTTTAAGGACTGCAGTAACGGATGCTCCGCGGAATGTATCGTAGAAAGAGGATCAAAAGAGGTGGTGCGGACTTTTAAGGTAAGTTGCTTGCTAGATGTTAAATGTCTAAAGCAACATTCAACCAAGTAAATCCATTTCTTGTTGAGATTTGGGGGAATTTTCAGTGTGTGGGTTACCAGTACCTAGGTTGTGTTGCCATTTAAAATTCCATCCTTAGAGCAAAAAAGCCATTTAGAGAGCGACAGTACATTCATCACAACAAAAATTATCTAGCAGCTAATTGCTGAGTTTGAGTAGTAAATTTTTCTTGAAAAACAGTGAATTCGTAAATGTTAACCTAGATGTTTATCTGATTCCATAATAAGTACAACCCTTCATTCTACTTGTAGAACAAGGTAAACTGTGATTTTTCTCTTTCAGCAGCACATAACACTCTACAGTGAAAGTGTTGCATTTCCTTTTCTGTCTGAATTATGGGGTTTATATATTAAATAGCTCCTACTGCACAAGGGAATAGTGAGGAACAAATAAAGCAAGTTGAAAATTGTATGAATACAAATGTAGGATGGAATATTGTTTTTTCTATAAATCATTATCTCCTGCCCTCCCTCCCCATGGAGGTTTTGGCTTCTTCTCTTTATGCCTAGTGCTGCTCTTCTGCCTGTTTGAGTCACTGTCAATTGTCATCCATAGCACAGAGTGTCCTCATGATCTCACATCCTGGTGGTTCAGAGAGGGAAGGAAACTTGACTCATCAATTTCTTACACATTCAGCTCTCTCACAGTGTGCTAGGGACTTATGCTATGCATTGGAAATCCAAAGGTGAATTCAATATTAGGTCTCCACTTGCAAGGATTTTTTATTTTCTTTTTTCTTCTCTTGCTATCATCTTAGCAAGGATTTTTTAAAAAAAACAAAATTAGAATATTGCAATTTCTTTTTTTTTTTTTTTTTTGAGACAGGGTCTTGCTTTATCACCCAGGCTGGAGTGCAGTGGCACAATCTCAGCTTACTGCAATCTCTGCCTTGAAGGTTCAAGTGATTCTCCTGCCTCACCCTCCTGAGTAGCTGGGATTACAGGCATATGCAATTATGCCAGCTAATTTTGTATTTTTAGTAGAGACGGGGTTTTGCCATGGTAGCCGGGCTGGTCTCAAACTCCTGGCCTCAAGCAATCTGCCCGCCTCAGCCTCCCAAAGTGCTGGGATTACAGGCATGAGCCACCAAGCCCAGCCTGAAGAATTCTTTGTAAAGAATAATGTCAACTCAAATATAAATAATCTTTTCCTTTTCTTTGTTTTTGAGACAGAGTCTTATTCTGTTGCCCAGACTGGAATGCAGTGGCACCATCAATTAGGGCTCACTTTCAGCCTTGATCTCCCAGGCCCAAGCGATCCTCCTAACCTCTCAAGTAGCTGGGACTATAGACTTGCATGCCACTAGGCCCAACTAATTTTGTCATTTTTTTGTAGAGATGAGATCTCCCTGTGTTGCCCAGACTGGTCGCCAACTCCTGGGCTTATGCAGTCCTCCCGCCTTGGCCTCCCAAAATGCTGGGTCACAGGCATAAGCAACCATGCCTGACCATAAATAATCTTTTTATTTGTTAATTTAGATTTCTGTATATTAGGTTTTAGTTAGGGGAATTGCCTATTGACATGTATTTACACATCAAAACATGAGTTATGGTGGATGTATTCATAGCACATATGTAATAAGGCATGTGTTTCTTCCCTGATAATTTAGGGAAGAAAAATGGTAGATTTTATAGACCATCTTGGTTTTTGACATACTTTTCTCTTTTTTAAATTAATACAGAATATGTGTACCTATTTATGTGATATTTTGTTATATGCATAGACTGTGTAATGATCAAGTCAGTGTCTTTGTGGTGTCCATCACCTTGGGTATTTAGCATTTCTATGTTTTGGGAACATTTCAAGTTCTCTTTTCCAGCTATTTAAAAATATATAATCCCATGCACAGTGGCTCATGCCTGTAATCCCAGCACTTTGGGAGGCCAAGGTGAGTGGATCACTTGAGGTCGGGGGTTTGAGACCAGCCTAACATGGTGAAACCCATCTCTACTAAAATTACAAAATTAGCCAGGCATGGTGGTGCACACCTGTAATCCTCAGGAGGCTGAGAGAGGAGAATCGCTTGAGCCTGGGAGGCAGAGGTTGCCATGAGCTGAGATCATGCCACTGCACTCCAGCCTGGGTGATAGAGTGAGGCTCTGTCTCAAATATATATATCCTACATTGTTGTTAACTATAGCAACCCTACTCTGCTATGAATACTAGAATTTATTGCTTCTATCTAACTGTATGTTTATACTCAATAACTGACCTCCTTCCTCCACCTCCATCCTCCCCACCCCCTGGCATCTTCTGATGTCTATCATTCTATTAATACTCTCTTCCTCCATGAGATCAAATTTTTTTTTTTAGCTCCCCTATATAAGAGAGAACATTTGTTTTTATGTTTTTTTTTTCTGTGTTTGACTTATTTCACCTACTATAATGACTTCCAGTTCCATCCATGTTGCTGCAGATGGCACAATTTTACTCTTTTTTAAATGGCTGAATAGTATTTCATTGTGTATAGGCACCACATTTTCTTTATTTGTTCACTGACAAACACTTAGGTTGATTCCACATCTTAACTATTGTGAATAGTGCTGCAATAAACATGGGAGGGCAGATATCCCTTTGACATACTGATTTCCTTTCCTTTGGAAAATACTCAGTGGTAGGATTGGTTCATATGGTCCTTCTACTTACAGTTTTTTGGGAAAACTTCATACCATTTTTCATAGTAGATACACTAATTTACATTCTTACTAACAGTGTATAAGAGTTCTCTTTACAGAGAGAGAGGGGGCGCAAAAAAAAAGAGTTCTCTTTTCTCTGCATCCTCATCAGCATCTGTTATTTTTTGTCTTTCTAATAGCCATTCTAACTGTGGTTGCTTTTGATATATTTTTCTATCTTTTTGTTAATCTACATCATTTATAACATTTCATATTGCCTTTTGGGTCTCCTTGGGTAGTTTTTATATTGCTTCTCCCTCCCCAATTATGATGCAGTCATATTATAATGAGGATGCAGTTTTGCAGCAGGGCCTAGCAATGAGATACACTATTACACATCCTGGCAGATCTTCCTGTGGACTCCAGGATCCTCTTCCTTTGAAAGAGGTCAGCCATCTGCTTCTTCCAATTTTTCTGGCTTCACATATCTCCATAGAATGCAACACTGCAAATCTGCAGTTCTCTTCATGATCCTTTTTATTAGATTTTAAAAGAGTGTATCTAAAAGATGATGAGCATAGTACTGAAGGCTTTCCAACTAGAGTAAGAATAATGCACAGGAACCTAGAATAAAGTTATTAAATGTCCAATACAGTCGTAATGTAGACTTGATTTTTGAAAAGTACAGCCAAAGAAGAGAAGAACAAATGTGCTATATGATGGTGAGCAAAAGGTTTTGACAGGCTGGGTGTGCTGGCTCATGCCTGTAATCCCAGCATTTTGGGAGGCTGAGGTGGGTGGATCATTTGAGGTCAGTAGTTCGAGACCAGCTTGGCCAACATGGTGAAACCCAGTCTCTACTAAAAATACAAAAATTAGCTGGGTGTTGTGGCATATGCCTGTAATCCCAGCTACTCGGGAGGCTGAGGCACAAGAATCGCTTGAACCCAGGACACGGAGGTTGCAGTGAGCCAAGATCATGCCACTGCACTCCAGCCTGGACAACAGAGGGAGACTCTGTCTCAGAAAAAAAAAAGTGTTCACTGAACCCTGGCTGCAACAGTCTTCAGGTACTTTCAACAAATTTACACTTCCCTGCCCTGAGCCTCCATATTTCAGAACAAATGATTATCCAACCGCAAACTTTCAATTAGGAAGTTGTTTTTAATATGCCCTGTTTTTGTCAATATTTCTTGCCATTTCACAATCAGTTTTTATGGCATTCCAAATTCTTTCACAAACATATGGTGTGAAACCTCCTGACTTCAATGTCATCAGGGAATATGGAACATTGGAAAGAGACAGATTAATTATGTAGAAGAAAGTATCATTTGGTAAAATATTATTTTTATTCATCTTTGGAAAGGAAATTTAGAAAAAGAAAATAGTTTTTAAAGAACACTGATAAAAATTGTTTATAAAATTTGCTTCCTTTAGGAAAGGAATTTTTCTCTTAGAACTACATTTCATATCTGCCCCAAACTAGTCACACATCTTCAGCTAATATTGCTTGTTTACATTTGAACTTTAACTATATCACCTAATAATTTAGTATTGTCAGGTAATTTCTCTTTGAGCTCAGGTTAAAAGCTGTTATTTTTAGTTTCCAGACTTGCAGAAATTTTTTCAAATAGAGGGAAGTTCATGATGAGATTATGAAGCCACCTAATTGTATATTACTTTGAAAAACCGGATATACACCAGGCATGGTAGCTCATGCCTGTAATCCCAGCACTTTGGGAGGCCGAGGTACGTGGATTACCTGAGGTCAGGAGTTTGAGACCAATCTGGCCAACATGGTGAAACCCCATTTCTACCAAAAATACAAAAATTAGCCAGGTGTGGTGTCACATGCCTATAGTCCCAGCTACTTGGGAGGCTGAAGCAGGAGAATTGCTTGAACCTGGGAGGCAAAGGTTGCGGTGAACCCAGACCATGCCATTGTACTCCAGGCTGGGTGACAGAGTGACACTCCATTAAAAAAAAAAAAAAAGAAAGAAAGAAAAGAGAAGAAAAATTGGCTATAGGGCAGTCCTTAGGTACAAAACAGAAAGTTAGAGGTTACTATTCATATCATTAAGAAATCATGTGTCTTATGAAAGAATGTAGTGGTTTACTGAAATAAAACTACCTAGTTATGTAATAATTTATCTTTATCAAAAATTTAACTGGTATTATGAAGTTCTAATTATAAAAACACTTAGTTGAGGTTAAAAATCATCTTATTGTATCCCTGCTTTGCCACTAATTTGATCTCTCTGGAATAGTGGGTTTTTGTGGGTCCTAGGGGTATTTTAAGGAGAGGTCTCAGAAAACTAAAAATTATATATACCGGACCATAATCATTCTTGTCACCTACTCTTATCTTTCTGTTTTTGTTTTGTGTCTTACTACCCCCCTACCCTTTTTACTAAGTAGTCTTAGTAGAAGAAAATTTGCATTAAGTTTGTCTTACTGTATTGATACGGCTCCAAATGTTTCTTAGCCCAGGATCCTCCCTATTCACTGAAAAAAGCTAATTAAAGCAAATCATAGGTGTTCATCATGCAAGAATACTGTGAAACTATTCATGTAATAAAAGGTTTGTGTTAGAATTTCATTCTCTTTAAATCCTGGCCATCTTCTGTGAGTGAGTCTATCATTCATTATGGGGTATATCTGAAAGCAGCTAGACATCTTCAATATTTAAGAAACGCTTTTCTATTCCTTGTGCTAGACACTGTGTTAGCTTTGGAATTCAACTGTGAATAGCCAGAGTTCTTGTTTAGCAATCCCAGAATAAGGGTTGCTAAATTTTTTTTTTTTTTTGAGATGGAGTTTCACTCTTATTGCCCAGCCTGGAGGGCATTGGCATGTCTCAGCTCACTGCAACCTCTGCCTCCCAGGTTCCAGTGATTCTCCTGCTTTAGCTTCCCAAAGAGCAGGGATTACAGGTGCCCACCACCACGCCCAGCTAATTTTTGTATTTTCAGTAGAGAAGGAGTTTCACTATGTTGGCCAGGCTGGTCTTGAACTCCTGACCTCAGGTGATCCACCCGCCTCGGCTTCCCAAAGGGTTGTGATTACAGGCATAAGCCACCACGCCCAGCCTGCTAAACTTTAAAGGCCTAGATGATAAATATTTTAGGCTTGAGGGCCATCAGGTTTCTGTCACAACTAGTTGACTATGCCACCATTGAAGATACAATAATGGTGTGACTATGTTCCAATAACATTTTAATTCCAAAACAGGCCAGCTGGCTGCATTTGGTCTGCAAGTAAAATCTGCCTGACCCCCTACCTAGTCTAGAGGATAATGGGAGAGAAAAGGGATTCGAAGATAAAAATAATTTAGCTGGAATATATTTCTTTAAATAAACTTACTGTACTTAGTAAAGATTCTTACATTAACATTTTTACTTGAATTACATAGTGGTAAAACAGGCTGGGCATGGTGGCTCACACCTATAATCTTAACACTTTGGGAGGCTGAGGCAGGCAGATTGCTTGAGCCCAGGAGTACGAGACCAGCTGAGCAATATAGTGAGACCCTGTCTCTAAAAAATATACATAATAATAATAATGATAGAACAAAGTCAATTTTTTTATTGAAACTTAGCATTTTATTGGCATATTACAAAGTAGCATTACTAGACTAGCCTGAACATTATGGTAATATTCTGTCCTTAATGCCTTTTGCTTCATTGTAGTATGAGCTTTCCGGTTGTTTTAGAATATGTTTTTCAGCCTGAATATTATTCTAAAAATATAATTTACTATCATTCATAATATATCAAATGACTCAGGTAGCTGCAAGGCAGTGAATTAAGCAGAATTAGATCATTTAAGAAATAATGATAAGAGCTGATGATGTAAAGTGAATGCCTGTATTTAATTTGGGAGGGAAATGACTATCTTTGTGTGTTCAAAGTGATGGAGTTTGGCATCCCATAACAACCTGATACAGGTTGAACTTGCCCCTCGTTTTTTAACTGATCAAAAAGTTCCTTCCCTGGTATTTCTGTCAGCATTCCATAGCTGCTATAAAGTTAGTGGTGATACCACATGTAATTTGTATGCTTAATGTTTGGCCATTTGCAGTGGGCAAACTGGCTATGTAGGGAGCTGGTGAGATGCTGCTTGTGGGGAGTTGTTTCCTATCACTCTGATTTATCTTTGTTTAAATAAGAGTTCCTTTGTTCACTGTTTCCTCCACACAGAACAGAGGATTTATATCTTAGTGTTCATTCTCGACTTCCCTGTTTTCAAAGAGGAAAACATTTGCTTCACTTTGCTCATTTCTTCTCCAGTGCACCCAGAGGATTTTGAAGGCTTATGCCAACGATTCTTTGGGGCAGTTGGAGTGTAACCATTGCCAAGTAGCAGTTCGGTACTTAATGACATTCTTTTTAGTTTAACACATCATTGTGAGTGTTGCCATTTTTTTTTACTATGGAAAACATCCCTCTCCTCTTTCCCAAACACAACATGAGTCCTATGTTGAGACTGAAAAAGGAATGTGTATTTTTTTTGCATCATTTTACCCCATCTGCTATTTTGTCCCTCCTGTACTTATGACTGAAGTTTGGTTCTGATATTCTATTAGGCAGTGTACATTGCAGAGATTATGAATAACTAGCTGAATTCTGAATGCAGGCATGATTTGTTCAGCTCACAGAATGTTACATTTCTTGCCAACATTTAAAAGTCAAATGATTTCCCTTTTTGCCCTCTATATCATCTAGCCAGTGAACGCTCAGTAACTTTTTCTTTAAATAGTGATGATTTTTCTTCCTTAGGCTAAAGACCTTATAGTTACACCAGCTACCATTTTAAAGGAAAAGCCAGACCCCAGTAATCTGGTTTTTGGAACTGTGTTCACGGATCACATGCTGGTGGTGGAGTGGTCCTCAGAGTTTGGATGGGAGAAACCTCATATCAAGCCTCTTGAGAACCTGTCATTGCATCCTGGCTCATCGGCTCTGCACTATGCAGTGGAAGTAAGTACATGGGAATTAAAGAGTACATGCTTGCACTTCACTGTGGGTACTAAGTAGCTTCTCCTGCTAAATAGCTCTTGGGCAGTATGGGCTATATCATATTTACCAGAGGAAGATGAGAATGTCTTTAAAATTTTTCCTGTAGGCAGTTGGATTGAGAATAAATCTTAGCACCTAATTTTTCAGATACCTTGCATTTTCTGCAATGTCAATAAAAAATTATTTAGAGCAAATAGAAAGGACAGCTGGTGAGAAATGTGGCAATTAAAAAGCCAGCACTATTGATATTTTAATAAGTCACCTCTCTTAGATCTTCTAATAATTGAGAAAGGGTCATTGAGTACAATATTATGATTAGATTTTAATGCTAACTCATGTTTTTATGACCAGCAATAATGTCTAGTTATGCATGTTAAGGGACATGTAATTAAATGTCCTCCTTCAGGCATGAGTTGAACTAATTATAAGCATAAAATGTTTAGAGAATTCTTTCCCTGGTCCTTTTCAGGATACATGGTTAACTAGATGCATGATATACTTCCCATTGTCTTGATTCTCATTGTATTTTACTTTTTAATGTGCTGGACATCTTTCCCAGAATATTAGGAGTGCTGGAAATAATAGTCTTCCAATTAAGCACTAAAATATGGTAAGAGTAAAATATTAATAGATATAATGATAAAATAAGGACTTTGGTTTATTGAATTCCTGCAATACATTCTGTGTTATGTTCCATATATGAATCATCTCATTTAATTACCTTAAGTGAGAAGGCATGTGATTAAGCATTCAGGTTCTGAAGTCAGACTTCCTGGGCTCAAATTCGGTCTCAGTTGCTCCACAGGAACCTTTATGACTTGGGGAATTTTATCATTTGTGCTTTAATTTCTTTATCTATAAAATTGGGGTAGTTATAATACCTATCTTACATTGTTCTCATCAGTATAACTTTTCTAAGCATATAAAGTCATGTCTGGTGCATAGTGAGAGCCCAGTTGTTAGCAATCATTAACTCTTGAAGCAGTGGTCTCATCCATTATTAAAAGCAGGCTCAGAAAACTTGTTTCTTGCTTAAGATTACACAGCAGTAAGGGTGGAGCTAAGGTTCCAATGAGACTCTTCTTTCTGTTATATAACCCCTAAATGTATACACCAAAATTACTAGGAAGCTTTTGTAATTAACTCCTTCAAAATTATAAAATTGTATAATTTTGGAAGCATATTCACTGTCTCTATGTATCCACCAAATGCTGAATTTAGGAATCTAAGTTTCTGTTCCCAGCTCTTCCTCTTATGTCAATTTGAATGAGTTCTTTCATTATTTGCTACAAGCCCTCACCATGTCATAAGGTATAATAAAGAACACATGCAATGAAGTGCTTTTTTTTTTTCCAGACAGTCTCACTCTGTCACCCAGGCTACAGTGCAGTGGCACGATCATGGCTCACTGCAGCCTCAACCTCCTGGGCTCAAGCAAGCCTCCTACCTCAGCCTCCTGAGTAGCTGGGACAACAGGCCCACAGCACCATTTCTGGCTAATTTTTGTATATTTTGTTGAGACAGGGTTCTGCCATTTTGCCCAGGCTGGTCTTGAACTCCTGGGCTCAAGCGATCCTTTTGCCTTGCCTTCTCAAAGTGCTGGGAATATAGTTGTGAGCCACTGTGCCTGGCAATGTGCTTTTAAATTTGAAAGAAAGAATATGGCCAAGCCCAAGTCACTGGTTCTCAAACTTAATGTGTATCAGAATCATCTGACTACACCCCCAGAGTTTCTCATTTCTAACACATTTCCAGGTCATGTTAATTTTACTGCTCCAGGGACCACATTTTGAGAATTGCTGGCCTATGGGAAGTAAATGAGGAAGGATTTAATGTCATTTTTGAAAGTTAAAAAAAGATCTTGGTGGTCACTGGTTTTTGAAAACTCTTTGAAGGCTGAGTGGGGTGGTTCACACTTGTAATTTTAGCAGTTTGGGGGAGATGATGAGCCCTCGACCCATGGGATATGATGCTATTTCCACTTACATAATGTCAGAGTCGTTCAAACCAGACTGACTCCATCCTGAATAGGGGCTGGGTAAGATAAAGCTGAGACCTACTGGGCTGCAGCATGCTGAGACCCTTAGTCTGTTTAAAAAAAAAAAACAAACTCTTTGGACATCTATTAAATGAGTTGGAATGCTAGTTTGATTAGTTTTGCCAATTTGTACTTTTTGTAATTAGGGTAGTTTCAAAAAAAACTTTCAAATTACTGTTATCCTCTGTTAAAAACCAAAATCTTCTATTATTTGTCTTCTACTTACAATATTAGTAAATGTTTTGTATTTATAACTGGATTGTGTATTGCATAGTTATCGCTGTGTAACAAAATGAATAGCTTAAAATGACAAGCATCATTTTTAAATGATTTTTCATGTTTCTAGGGTTGACTAGGATGGCTAGGTGGTTTTTCCTTGGGGTCTGACATGCGGTTGCTGTCGGTGGCTGGGGTTGGAGTCAGCTCACAGGCTTCTTAGCTCATATGGTGCTGTGGGAATGTCTCTTAGCATCTAATGCTTTATAATTTGTGTATAATGAACAGTGAGGACAACTAGAGGTCACTTTCATTGCCATCTGGGCTGCAAAACTCAAGGAGTTGAGGGCTCTTCCAGCATTATTTGTTCTCTCTGTGGTCTCCTCACCACGGTGGTCGCAGAGTAGGCAGCCTTCTTTTGTGCTGACCTAGGGCCCCAAATCTGTGTGTCTCAGCTGACTGAGCCTAGATGGAAGCTCTGTTGCTGTTTACTCCCTAGCCTCAAAATTACTCTTTCAGGAAAAATTCTCCAACTGAGTTTTTTGTCTACTCTCACACCACCACCACAATAGTCAACATAGGAGACTTCTGTGACCAAAGGTTTGGGGATTTCTCCCCATAACCAAGCAGAGAACCCCAGCTGGTGTCCTCCAGTTCAATTCCCACACTGTTGTTACAGGAAATGGGTCCCAATCCAGACCCTAAGAGAGGGTTCTTAGATCTTGCACAAGAAAGAATTCGGAGTGAGTCCATAAAGTAAAAGAAAATTTATTAAGAAAGTCAAGAAGAGCAACCCCAAGGCACATAATCGTGAGATTCACCAGGGTTGAAATGAAGGAGAAAATGCTAAGGGCAGCCAGAGAGAAAGGTCGGGTTACCCACAAAGGGAAGCCCATCAGACTCACAGCAGATCTCTCAGCAGAAACCCT